>JALKAD010000069.1:11028-23442 GCA_024500015.1 Ulva compressa | reverse complement strand
GACAGGTGCGCGTTCGAAGTGTCTACCGGCTCCCTCTACGTCTGTTTCTTCACGGCGCGCACTGCAGTGCACATTATGATACTGTGTGCTACGTTGTTGCCACAGCATAGGTGATGAATCCCTGGCGTGGCGGTCATGGAGTATTTGCTATCCAGTGAGTCATATCTCGTGTACATGTTCTTGTGAAACCAGGGCTTTACTAGTAGCGCGCTGGCGCGCGCTTTGACAGATCTATGCTCAATGTCAACGCCCGCGCACAGCACAAAATCTCAAATTTTAACGCCGGCTAATACTACTGACAGATGACTACTTGACGTAGGACAAGAGCTCGATTGCCAAGGAGCTTGCGTTGCGACGTGGAAGAAATGCTCAGGCGAGGGCATACCGGCCGGGACGATCAGGCCCTGCTGCAAGGCGGAAGATCATTGCGTCGAGAAAACGTCCAGCTACGGTCAGTGTCGTCCCGTCGACCGTGACATCCCATCCTCGTGGCCCAGCGGAGAGGTCCTGACGTGCACAGGTGCGCACACACAGATCTTGAGCATTGTGCAAAGGCCCCTGGCGACGCCTCATCATATCATCTGGCACAGACTGTACCATCAAGTGAGGGACCAAGCCAGTTTTTATCCTCTCGTATCTCCTGACTGGAGGAGTGGAGCTGACTGTGTGTATGACCTGTGCACATGATGACCAATCGAGCAGCCTCAGCGGCGTACAGCTGTTCTGCTACTTCATCATCGGCTAGTAGTACAACAGCGACCGTACTTTTTCCGCTCGAGTGCCTCTTGGCTGCATGCGGTCCGTTTCTGCATGATGAAGGAATGTCGGATGGGTTGTCCCGGCTCAAGCCTGTACAGACAGCGCACCGACTCCGGCAGTCTGCCATAACCTGCAGCAAGCATGTTCACCGCACATGCTCATGCTAATATGTTGGGTCTCCTTGCTGCTTGTGGTTGTCAATTTTGTTCTCTGCTTTTTTCCCCTGGCGCTGCTCGAGATCAGGCCTTAATTACCAGTGTAACGCATGCTCACGCATGCTCCTCCCTCTTGTCAAACTGCTGCACTTGCACTTGTTGTTAAGATCCTGCTCCACAGCGAGTTCATCTGGGAGGATCACCAGGAACTCGATCCTCGAGGACTGTGTGTGCAGTCCCGCAATGCGACCCGACCGTGATCTCTGCCAAGTTTGATGGCCTGTCAGCCGGAAGATTCACCGGCATTGACAATGGGCCAATTGAGCTGGACTTTTTCGGCTTTGACGACCTGGGCATCGCCTATTCCAGCTGCCTGGAGGAATGCCAGGCCAACGACGAGTGCTACGCCTTTGACTACGCATCCGACGGAGAGTGCGCTGCTGTGTGCTGAACTAGATCCACAACCCAACCTCCCAAAAACATTCAATACCATAGGATTACAGCACCAATGCTACAGTATGCAGCATGCTACTGCAAAAAATTGCCCCGCAGCGACTCTCAAGCATTGCGCAGACGCTTGTGGTCCCATGCATGCGCACCCTCCTCCGGAGTCCAGCTCACCTCTGGCTTGCGATGCCATGGCGCCTGTGAGAGCATTTAGCTGCCGTACTATATACGCTCCCATGATTCAGCCTGCTCATCACTGCATGCATCACATGATTGATCAACTGCAGTGTGCGGATTTTGCCGGTTTAGATCTGGCATCGAGTGCTTCCGATCTTTAGATCATGTCTGGTATAGATCTCCATATAGATCTGGCATCGAGTGCTTCCGAGTCTCCAGTGGCACGGCCTTACCCGCTCATTGCTGAGGCGACTTCAGAGACGCTCGCCCCTGCATAGGCAAAGTTCAGCACGGCGCGATCAAAACCAGGGCAACGCGTTCAAATGCTCCACATGAGGGCATATCACATGATGTGCACAGCTCGTTCTGCGCGCCGACGTGTAAACGGAGTCCGTTGTGGTTGGCTGGCATGGGCACTGTGTCTTATGCATCATACGAACAGCAGTCAAGTACTCTGCGCATGCAACCGATAAATGCAGACATCAAGTGAGTCCGTTGTGGTTGGCTGGCATGGGCACTGTGTCTTATGCATCATACGAACAGCAGTCAAGTGCTGATGACGATGTCATTTGTGTTTTGGCTCGTCAGCAGTGACACTACCGTGGTTGGCTGGCCATTGGGCAGCCTCGCACGTCGCCTACGTTCTTGCAGCAGCAGTCGCGGTCGCCGATCCTGTGACTGATTGTATGTGTGCCCTGTCCGGTGAGCGGGAACAGTGGCACTGCTGTATGCTGGCACACGAGCAGCATGCATGCAGCATATGCGCGTAGACGCACATACACACAGTCCGTCCTGATGTCCGTGTTAATGTCCAGGCACCGGGTGCCCAACCTTTCAAGCGCTGCAAGAAACATGCTTGCCTGTACAATGTTCTGGCCCAGGAGAATGATGGAAGTGCCCATGACTGGGTTGTCTCAGCTCTAACGGCATGCGTGTAATATGCAGTTGCACCCTCTTCAGCAAGGCCTTGTTCGCCCCGGGCGGCAAAATGCACCCCTTCTTTGACGGCGAGCTCACCTTGACCAAATGCTTCCTGCCCGACCCATGTGCGCCCTCCTTCCCCAGGCCACACTTGTCTCATCCACACCGCACGCACCCGTCGCTGTGTATCCAATGCTGCACCCGCTGCTGCTTGGGACGCCTCGAGGCGGAGCTCTGATCGCTCCTGCCAGCACAGATTGCACATGCATGACATCAGCCCCACTCTGGTCGAAATCACCAAGCATGCAGTTATGCACTGGATCCAATCGCATCCCACTAGCCTCACGAAACTGCAACCAACCACCATCGTTGATGTCGCAGTTGTTCGGGGCACTATAATGTAATGCTCATAAAATGCTAACAACATGCATGCGTGGCGTGCAGTGTGCGACCCAGCGACACGGGAGGTGCGCCGCGTGAACCCCCTCCGCCGCGACGACGGAAACTTCCACTGGATGGCCGCCGACGAGGACATCCGGGAGTTCTTCATCGACACCGACGAGAACACGCCGCCGTCGTACGCGCTCACCGCCGCCATCAACGCCTGCCGCCTGCACGAGGACGTGTCCGGCCTCGGCCCGTGCATCGGCTTTGCCATGGAGGAGACCGGCCGCTTCGGCGTGCGCGTTACGCTGCTCTACGACATCATCGATTTCAGCACCCACACACACTACAGGGGCGACCTCGCGGAGGACCCCGCCGTCTACGACATCCAGGCCTGCCTGTAGGGCGCCCGCCTGAAGGGGGCCTGTTTGTAGGAAGGGGGCCTGTTTGCAGGAAGGGGGCCTGTTTGCAGGAAGGGGGCCTGTTTGCAGGAAGGGGGCCTGTTTGCAGGAAGGGGGCCTTGTAGGGGCTGCCTGGGGGGGGCGGGGGAGCCTGCTGGGGGGGGGTGATGATGGCATATATAGTTCATGTGGTCTCTCAAGCCACAGAGTGTGCGCTGCTACCGTGACATGCTGGGCGGTGCTGGGCCGTGTGACATGCTGGGCGCCATATGATACCATACGCATGCATGCATGTGTGTACCCCCTCTTCAGACTGGGGACTTCTACGAGTAGAGCAGTCACCGCCTTGGAGCGGTCCTGCCAACAGCTGGTAAGGGCATTATGTGCGGGGGGGGCGGGGGGGAGGCCACGACGCAAGCCTATGCGCGATGGCCCGTAAGCGCCGGTAGGCCGTCCGTGGGGACAGGAAGGCTTGGCAGCAGCGCGCGCCCGACCAGTCTAGCGCGGAGGGGCGCGGCTGCGCGGGCTTGTCGCGCCAGCGCGCGGCACAGTGTGTACAGTGTGTAGCGTGTAGATACCACAGCAAGTCCTGGCAACAACACGGTTCCATGCACTGTGCTACACGTACGATGATCCACACAGGAGCCCGACAGAGAGCGGAGCAGCAACAAGAAACCACGCAAGCAATATTGATATCGAAATTGCAGCAGCCGTCCGGCAGCAAGCAGCAACATGCAGAATCCGGCAACCAAAATCGCACTGCGACAACCGCACACCACATGCACTGTCTGAGTTGAATGCCCTTAAAACCAACTGCAACTCAAGCCATATGCAGAGTCACAAACCGCGCTACATCATGTGCCCACCACTCTAGACTGTAATCTGACTTCAAGTTCCAGACGCCAACAGTTACTCAATTACTTGTGCGCATGCCTCATGCCGATGTGTCGGGTGGCAGTGCTGCTTGTGAATGTACAAACGTTTGATTTGCTCGCTGATTTTTTCCCTTGGCACTGCTGGGGCCTTTATATATTAGTAGCACAGTGTACTACTAGTACACTAGTAGTACCGTCAGTTAGTAACACACTGACCATTAAACGTACCGCTACTCATGCGGGCATAATGCCTGATGTGTCTGCGCAGGACCCACAGCATGCACCCCACACGGCGGTACCAGGCGCAGCAGCACAGCCAACCGTCCGAAGAACTGCATCACGGTGCTGCAACAAAACAACGAGACCGCAGCGCAGCTGCCACAGGCGCAGCATGGAGAGCACAGCACCGCGGCACGCCGCCGTGCGTACTCCTTCTGTGCAGCCACAGTGCTGTGAGCGCAGCCAGTTGAGGGCGCCCACAGCCGAGGGAATTGGGAGGTTGGACGAGGAAGTGCAGGAACTGGAAGGGGGGCAGCCGGGGTGTCAGTGGCAGCGTCACGCTGGCCGTGCTGCGTACGCACGTGGAGGCCACCAGCCACCCAGAGTACATGCATAGCACGTGCGCATGCGCATTCGCATGCATGGTTACTTACACAGCTGTGGGACGTGCTGTCGGACGTGCTGTAGGCGGCCGCTGGCCGCCGTGATGGACCGGGGGCCGCGGTTGCAGCGGCGCAGGACGGCCCCACGTCTTGTCGTGCTGGCCCGCCCTGCCTTCCCGGGGGCTGCCGCGGAGAGAGCGATGCGGCGCCGCCAGTGCCCTTTGCGCCCCGCCCTCAGGCCCCTGCCGGGCAGCCGGAGGGAGATGGCTAGTACGCCCTGCGCTGTGGGGGGCGTGAGCCCCCGGGCTCTCATGGGCGGGGGGCCCGTGGTGGAGTGCTCGAGTGGGGCCGGCGGTAGTGGGGGTGCTGCTGTTGGGGGGTCGGTGGTGGCCGGGATTGCTCGGGTGGGCGGTTGTACGCAGTGTGGCTGGTGGTTGCTGTGTGCGGCTGTGGCGTGGGTGCCGTTGTGGTGGGGTGCGGGAGTGCGCGTGTGGTGGATGCATGGGTGTGGTTGTGTAGGCTGTGTCGGTTCGTTGTGGCTTTTCACCTAAGACAGTTGCTGCCTGTTGTTGCTGTTTGCTTTGGGGGGTTTTGGCCGTCTGCTTTCCTGCTGTTGCCCTCGCCGCCGGGCGCATGCGTTCATCTCCGTGTAACACAGCTGTGGGGAAGCCCAGGGAGTGCTCAGAAGGGCAGTTGTACATGTGCTGCAGCATGTGATCGCGACGTGGTTGCGACGTGGTCGCGACGAGCCGCAATGCACAGGGGCCCTCGGGCTGTGACAGGGCGCGGCGATGCACGTCAACCGCCCTGCTGCTGCACGTCGGGGCTTGCAGGCTCCGTGTGCTAACCCAACCCTGGCACTAGAATTCGGTCAAAGGAGTGGCACGTTCTGAGATGCCGGCCTTCAGGGATGCCAATGTCTCTGCGGCCAAGTGAATTATTGCAGGTAATCTTCTGGACCTTGTGTGTGATGACGATGTTTTGGTGTTGTTCTGCGCGCATGTGCGACAGCCACATTGTAATGCATTGGTACGACAGTAACACGGTGGCGCGGGGCCAAACGTCACGGTAGGCGGCCTACCGTAGGCCTTGTCGTTCGGAGTGTTACACTGTGACAGAGGAAGGCTTCAGCAGCGCCGAACAGAGCAGGAAACAGACACGCATTCGAAGTGACGATGCAGGCATGCCAGTGCGAACGCATCAAAACGCCCGCATCGCTCATGTTCGAGTCGCCCGCACCAAACTGGCCGCTTCGGTCAAACGAGGCCCCGCATCACAAAATTGACCAGTTCGGAGGCCGCATGGTAGTTCGGACACGTCTCGTTTCTGTAATCTATCTCGATAGAATGCTCGCTCTTATACATGTATAAAGCGGGGTCTCGCGAACAGCGACATGGTCTAAAGATCTCACACACTCCTGCGCGCATGCACCTCGCCAACGTTGCATCAGCATTCAGCTGAACCGCCAGATATATACAAGTCACGGTGGTGCAGTATTTGTTCATACCATCAGTCAACGAATTGTCGGACTCTGACGAGGGCCAAGTGTTAAATCGTTACCCCTGCTCATCACACCAACGCCGATAGACCCTTCAGCAGCAAGGAAGAAAGCCACCAGGTATGTTGAGATCCATCTGCCACCTCACGCATCTCAGCGACAATGGACCTGAACCCATGCGGACTACAGGTCAGGGCTACCAAAGCCAGCCCACTGGACAGATGTGGAAGTGTGCATCTGGCTGAAGCTTACCATTATGCTAACACAACTATTGGTGGTTTGCAGGTAGGTCAGTCTCTCAGTGGGAAATGCAGCTGATGTACGCAGCAAGCCTTGCGACGGTGCTGATTGGGAACGCAGTGGTGACAGGTGCGTAAAGTGTCTACCGGTTGCCTGCACGCCTGATTTTCCATTGAGCGGTACAGCGTGCACGGGGATACGCACCTGGCGATAAGTACTGCGTGCTACGTTACAAGGTAGCATTGCTTAGAGAATGCATGTCCGACAGTACTGAGGTTATTTCAACGCTGTGATGCAGTGTGTGTGTTCTTGTGAAACCCTTACTAGTAGCGCGCTATAGCGCGCTGCTGTGCTAGCGCTTTGACAGATGCCCAACGTCCACGTACAGCACAAACCCTTCAACCTGAATGGTAGCTGGCTATAACTACAGATCACTATTCGACGTAGGGCAGGAGCTGAATTGCCAAGGCTCCTGCGTTGCGACGTGGAAGAAATGCTCGGGCAAGGGCATACCGGCCGGCACGAGCAGGCCCTGCTGCAAGGCGGACGACCATTGTGTCAAAAAAATCATCCAGCTACGGTCAGTGTCGTCCCAATGACCGTGACATACCATCCTCGTGGCCCAGCGGAGATGTCCTGACGTGCACAGGTGCGCACACACTTCGTGCAGTGTGCAAAGGCCCCTTGCGACGAGGCATCATTAGATCTGGCGCAATCTGTACCAGAAAATGAGGGATCAAACCAACATCTCATCGTCTCGCATGTCCTGAATGGATAAGTGGTGCTGAATGTGTGTATGACCTCTTGCACACGATGGCAGATCTGTCTATCGATCGAGCAGCCTCTGCGCCGTACAGCTGTTCTGGTACTTCGTCGCCAGCTAGTAGTTGAACATTGACCACCGAGGCTGCAGCTGTCGACCCATTCGGGGCCTCTTGACTGCATGCCGACCATTCTTGCGTGATGAATGTATCTCGGGTGGGTTGTCCCGGCTCAAGCCTGGACAGACCTTGCCCCCGACTCCCTTTTAAACCTTCCTGCCCCACATCGACTGCAGCTGTGAGGCTCACTGGCAATCCGAGGAGGAGTGTCCGACACTGTGATAGATCAAGGACCCAGCAGCGCCGAGGGAACAAATCAAACAACCACGAGCAGCACGGTCACCTCCCGCATCAGCATGAATGCTCCTGAACCCCTCACAAGGAATACTGCCGGCTGCGCAGACACACAGAGCACTCACCGATTCCAGCACCGCGCAGTCTATGCACCAGTCATGCCGCGGAGTATGTGTGCAGTCCCGCAATGCGGCCCCACCGAGATCTCTGCCAAGTTTGATGGCCTGTCAGCCAGTAGGTCCACCAGCATCGACAATGGGCCCATTGAGCTGGACTTCTTCGGCTTTGACGACCTGGAAATCGCCGATTCCAGCTGCCTGGAGGAATGCCAGGCCAACGACGAGTAGCTACGCCTTTGACTATGCATCTGACGGAGAGTGCGCTGCTGTCTGCTAAACCAGATCTGCAACCTGGCCTCGCCGAAACATGTACCAATGCTACAGTATTTGCTGTGCTACTGCAGAAAGCGGGGCTCCGTAGCGGTGTTCGCGCATGCAACATCTGATATGCCAGCACCCAGGTGTATCCATGCATACGCGCCTCATACGCTTCTCCAGCTCAACTCTGCAGTAGTCAGTTTCTGCATGACTGCGTTCGTTCCGAGATTGACGTCGCGCACATGCGCACAGCCCGTTCTGTGCGCGCGAATCGTCGCGGCGCGTGCATAGAGCCTGCTGCGCTTCGCTGCCACGTGCCAGGCAGCCTCGCTCATATGTTGACACGATCGCGATATCGCATTGCCTTTCTGCAGCATTCGTGATGACTGGTTGCCCGAATGCATGGCATGGTGTATCTCAGCACTGACAGCATGCGTGCCCTGTGCAGCTGTACCCTCTTCAGCAAGGCCCTCTTCGCCCCGGGCGGCAAGATGCACCCCTTCCTTGACGGCGAGCTCACCCTGACCAAGTGCTTTCTGCCAGACCCCGGTGAGTCCTCCCTCCCCAGGCCCCACCGTTGGGTACCTGTCTCACCCGCACCGAGCGCAACTACCCAACACATGTGCGTGCAATGCTGCACCCGCTGCATCTTGAGACGCCTCCGATCGCTTATCCCAGCGTAGGTTGCACATGCATGACATCAGCCCCACTCTGGTCGAAATCACCAAGCATGCAGCTATGCACTGGGTCCAATCGCAACCCTCTACTGTGAACACAGTTGCAACCAACTGCCATGTTCGATGTTGCACTTTTCCTGGGCACTGCAGTCTTTTTGACCAAAATGTTAACCGCATGCATGCGCGCTATGCAGTGTGCGACCCTGCAACGCGGGAGGTGCGCCGCGTGAACCCCCTCCGCCGCGCTGACGGCGACCCGCACTGGATGGCCGCCGACCCCGACATCCGGGAGTTCTTCATCGACACCGACGGGAACACGCCGCCGTCGTACGCGCTCACCGCCGCCATCAACGCCTGCCGCCTGCACGAGGACGTGTCCGGCCTCGGCCCGTGCATCGGCTTTGCCATGGAGGAAACCGGCCGCTTCGGCGTGCGGGTTACACTGCTCTACGACATCATCGATTTCGGCACCCACACACACTACAGGGGCCACCTCGCGGAGGACCCCGTGGTCTACGGCATCCAGGCCTGCCTGTAGGGCGCCTGCCTGCAGGCAAGGGCGCCTGTTTGCATGGAGAGACCTGCCAAGGGGGAGGTCGCATGTAGCTAGAACTCGATTCATCGGCTCGAACCCATCGAACCACACGCTGCGGGGCACCTGTGGCTACAAAAACACAAATGGTGCCTACTTTCCAGATGCTCGTGTACGTAGTTGGGGAACTGCATGCCATGATGGCGACCTCTGGGTTCAAGTTGCACAGACGTTTCAAAGTTTGGCCGCTGCTTCGGGTTCTACTAGTCATTGCGCATAGCATGTACCGCAGCGACGGGTCATGCTGAAGCCCTCGCGGGCTGTAGATGGTTGTCACGCAACACTAGCTGGGATGGGAATGGTGAGGCTGCCTCATGTCAGCATCGCTTCTCTGCCAGGCTTAGGACATGTGTACACTGGCATGGCATGTCGCTGGGATGGGAATGGTGAGGCTGCCTCATGTTAGCATCGCTTCTCTGCCAGGCTTAGGACATGTGTACACTGGCGTGGCATATGCCCCGCGTGAATGGTGAGCCGTGTGAATCCGAGGAACTTAGACTCGGACTCAAGTTGTGAAGGTATGCGTCGGCTGTGATGATGGCATATTCCGAAGAGAGTCATGTGACCTCTCAAGCCACCAAGTATGCGCCACCACATGCTGGGCGGCATCATGATCATGCGCATGCATGCAAGTGTGCCTACCCTTCCTTCAGGTTGCAATTGGGGGCTTCTAGGAATAGAGCAGCTGCAGTAAACACCTTGGAGAAGTCCTGCCAACAGCTCGCAGGCTGTAGACAGTCATCAGGTGAATCCCTGGGTATGACACCATGCTGGCAATGTTTTCCAGACTTGCACCGTTGAGCTCCATCAACTAGTGGAGCGAGTTCTGTACTACAAATTCAACCGCTAGTGGGTTTGGGCAGCAGGTGAGAGCTGTATCACAGTAATTCCGATCACGGTCCCCGTAGCGCCCAGGGCAGGGAGCAGATGATGGCCAGCAACCCCCAGGGTGCCGGTCCGTCACCACCCTGCCCTGATGCCACACTGCATGACAGTTTCGTGCCGGCGCTAGTTCATTCTGGCATTTGCTCGTGCGGAGAGTGGCCTTGGTGCTTGCTGTGGCCTTCCTGTCTGTTTGCGTGTTGCCTGATCTGTTGCCTCGGCGCTGCTGGGTCCTAGATCTGACACTGTGTAACACACTGCGTGACAGCAAGATCTCGATGCACGACGACGGAGCCGCGTAGACGTCTGCAGACGCAGCCTCCCCACCTGCGGTCGATCGTTCACCGTGGGGCCCATGCGCACGCCATCGGCACAGCTGCCACGCCACCCGCTCAGTCGTGGCAGCGCACGCAGGGACCAGCGACCCGCACCTGACGGCGGCGCCAGCCCCATTGTGCCGCACGTCATCTGGCGCCTTGCCATCCGCCTTGCCATCCCCCCCCCGACCCTTCCGTACGCCGCCACTTCCGCCCAGCCAGCGCGCAGTCCTTCGTGACGTCTCCCGCGCCACTATCAGTGCCGGCCCGCATGGCGACTCCCACATGCGCGATCCGACAGCGGAAGTCTTCGCCGAAGCCCCCGCTGCCCTGTCGTCGGACCTAGCCGCCCGGGCCCGCACGTGTGCCCCCAGGAGTTACTACACAATAGCAAAATTGGCTAATCTGGTTTACAACGCACTGGAACGCGCCGCTGATGCAGCAGAGCACGGTCACCAACCCAGCGTAGAGGAGGAATCCCGGTGTCTCCTAATGTTGCCCAGCCAGGCCCTTGGCCACACTGGCGCGAGCAGCGGTCGCTTTAGGCGGGTGAACGCCCGTGTGCATGAGATCCGGAAGCGGGCCAGGGAACAGATGCTGGTCGATGATGGCGACCATTGCGGCACCAGCCGTACGCACTCACAAGCCGCGGAGGACACCGCGCTGGCAGGGCTCATGCACCGACATGCATGCAACGCCTTCATCGGGCGTGCCGCGTGTTGCTTGCCCAATTGGACAGCAGCCCTATCGTTCCCATCGATCAGGAGTCACAGCCAAGCCTGCACCCCCTCCCCCCGGCCCCCCCACCACCACGTGCCGCGCAGCCTGCCCCAGACAGGAGTTATCCTGCGGCAGTATTGGCTGCAAGGCCTAGGTTTGAAGCCATTTTGCAGGGCCTGACTCATGCATATGGCTCCGCAGCCGGCCCTAGTGGGTGGACATACGAGCACATCCGCAGCGCCGGATTGTATGACGAGCGCACGGGCGAGGGCATGCGCCAGTTCGTCAACCTCTTGCTGTCGGGCACCTCTCCCCACTCCGACAAGCTGCTGGCCAGCCACCTGATCTCCATTGCCAAATCGAACGGCAGCGTTCGCCCGATTGCTTTCGGAGAAGTATTCAGGACGCCTCGCTGGCAACAGCGCGCTGGCATGCGTCCCTGAACCGCCGGGCTTGCCTGACTCCCACCAGATAGGCGTCAGTGTCCAAGGGGGCCCGAGATCCCCAGCCATGCGCTTGCCCCCAGCTTCTCGGACGAGAACACCGTCACCGCACAGCTTGACCTTGAGAAAGCGTTGAACCTGGTTGACCGCACCATCATCGCCGAGGTCGACGCACACCTTCCCGCCTTGTCCGCACTCGTGCACATGGTATACGACGCGCCGTCGCCGCAGCTGATGCACCAGCCAGACGGGTCCAATGCAATCATGTGGAGCGTGTCTACAGATCAGATCTAGCTCGTAGCAAAGGACATCCCATCGGTCGCCTCTACTTCGCCGCCGTGTTCCGGCACACCCTGCTAGCAGCATACGCTGCCACCGACACACCGGTCATCGCGTGCCACGACGACCTGACGTTGCAAGGCACAGATGATGAGATGGCTGCCATGGGGGCGGGGTGTGCAATCCCTGCACCAGTGTAACAAGCAGAAGACGCTCGTCCACTGCACCGACCCCGCCAAGGCCTCGCGCGCAGCAACATGCCTGGGCGCCACAGTTGCCAATGACGGCATGGCCGCCTGCGGCGCGCTGAAGGGAGACCCCGCTTATGAGGTGGCCTACGTGCGCCGCAGATGAGACCGCACTATTGAAGTGATGCGGAAGCTGGCAGGTCTTCCCTTGGCAGCCCAAACACGCTGGGGTGTCCTGTTGTTGTGAGGAGTAGACTCCGGCCAACTCATACCCCTCATGCCATGCAGTGCATGTGACCACTCGACCTCCTTCCACATGTGCCTCGCACCATTTCCAGTATACTCGTTCTTGCCAAGACACTCGT
>JALKAD010000680.1:0-26580 GCA_024500015.1 Ulva compressa | reverse complement strand
CATCTATGTGATCCTGCAGCACACACCTTCGCTATGTTCGGGTATGGGCACACACATTGCTTGTGTTTATGCACGTGTTCTTTTGCATGTACGGGCGGGCTGCGGGCGCCTGAAGCCACGATGCTCGATTGGATCCGATCGAGCCTTGTGGCTTCAAGGGCGTTGAGGTCGATTAGTTACAATCGGCCATCGTGACACCCCGGTCGCCACAATGGTCGATTGTACCCAATCAGCCTCAATGCCCTTGAAGCCACAATGCTCGAACGGGTCACATACAATTAGTGTCACCGATTACGTGACGAACGTAAGTTACGAGGGGGTAAATGACGCTGACGTTACGAGCTTGTCAAGCATAAATGACGAGATTTTTCAGAACATCACGACCTCGAAAACCTTCATGCATGCAAAAGCCCTGTCATGCATGATGAAAAGTGGCCATGCATGCAAGGTTTCTTTGCCATAAATGACGACGTAATCTTACAAACAGCAATCTTACGTGCAAATGACGACGACAATGAAGTTTTGGCTCGTCAGCGGTGACACTATTGCATGATACAATAGCACGCCCCGACTATTTTTCGGAGAACATGTCACTTTTCACGACACACAAGAAGCGTACCATATTGCCACGCTGCGACCAACGATTGCTATCGCAGTTGCATGCGGGCACAACCTGTCCGTGTGGTGGGCCCCGCGGACTGTACATGTGCTAACAACGTCCTTGCGCGACAGACCCGAGGGGATGCGTTACTGCGGTTTGCTCCATAAGGTGGTAGACCACATGATCAAGATAGCATGGCAATGCAACATGTATACATACAAACATACATCCATTGCCAAACGCCGAGGACGAACATACCCGAGCTGCTAGGATGCAAAAGCGCAATGGCCATGTTCACTCTGCAGCTATGGCATGCCGTGTGCATAGATTTGGAACAGAAGGCACTCGTCTCGAAGATTCTAGATTCTATGCGGCAGATACATGATTAGATAGATATCTACAAGTGCGTTGTTGCAATGAAAGCGATAGGAGGTGCATGACAGTCACAAGCTGAAGCCGGATATGCTCTCAGCCGCACTTGATCAGCATGCTTTCTGGTCATGGCGGGATCGGGAAATTTGGAGAGCTATCACACCATCGCAGCCAAGAACTCGAACGCTTCGTCGGCTGGCAAACAGATCAATCCGGTAGCAAGCTCATGAGCGCTCGAGCCTGGCCTTCTTTCACAGTTTGTTCTTCCACGTTATAGTGAACGCCTCAAAGATATTCTTCAACATGTTCTGCACAGAATCCAGATGGTCGGGATCGGTCGCCAAAAGCATTCGTCGCTGCAGTCACAAGCGCCGGCACCACTCGAAGAGCTCGAGGCGCGCCAGCTGCAGACTTGACATACATTATAGGTATTATGTCCGCAAATACAGCGAATGTATCTGTGGTCTCGACGGGGCTATCCACGAGCGTGCAGAGAAAGGGCGAGTGCCATTGCGGGCTTCATCCACTCTGCCGACGTGCACACCATATTCACACTCAGCACAGTTGCAAAGCAACGATATCAAAATTCGAAGGTCCAGGATAGCATCGGGATTGGATTGCTAGGACGTCAGCCGTAGCTATAGCTTGGGGCTGCTCACCACAGGGCGCAATAGTGGCGTCTTTCCTAGCCCTCCCGATCACAACATTGAGATGCACAGACAATCTAGATAGCTACTCCAATAGTGTGGCTGTGCCAGTATTTCATCACGAATCGTGGGGAGGCGTCAAGGCACGCAGCCGTGGAGTTGTTAGTCGACGTCGACGTCGACGTCACTCCAGGTCATACCAAGTAACACAGAGCTCCACGAACCACTTCAGCAGCAATACAATGCGCAGTCCATTCAAGCTATGATCGTACCGCAGCGTGATATTGGTACCATGGTCGCATTGGTCGGCTGTTCCATCTTGCGTGAGAAACGTTGCCACGAAGCTGACTTCAGTGCAGTTATGCAATACCTAGACACGCAACAGAGGTTAACAGGTGTAATGCTATTGTATCGGCTTTACCTTTCATTCAATGTGTATGGCTGGGACCGAGCTGGCTTTGTGACCTGTGCGATTGGTCGCGACCCTCATCAAGTCGCGTGCGTGTCTACAAGCGGTCACTGGAAGTCGCGGTCGGCGGTTGAGTCCGCAGGCGCCACTTTCGTATCTTGGCCGGCCTTCAGAACACGTTCTTTTTTATCATAGTGTACTCCAAGACAAGCTGCATGATGATATGCGGGGGCGCCACGAAGCGCCGTCGCATGTAGAAGGAGATCAATGTACAGCTTGTCCCAACCATTACGAGCATCCAGTGATCAATTAAAACCAACTGCTCGTGTAAAACTTGTATCTCTGACGTTGAAAGCGTGGAATCACGTGCCAAGCTTGGCGCATGCCGAGGTCGTGATCTGGCTGAGCGAGCAGCGCTCGGGAGCCAGCAATTCATACATCTGCGCCGCAATACGATTCAATCAATCAGTGACAATTGCTTGCACTTGTCAAGTGATGCTTGTGCGAATGGCAGCCTGGACCGGTTGGAGCTCCAGATCCCGCGGGCACTGGAGGGTCTCCGCGCCCTCCACAAGAACACCCAGGCATCCACGTACGCCGGCGCTATCACCTGCTGTGGGCCATATGAACTCCGATTGTAGTGGGTGAATTCTTCAGGAACGAGAGCACGCTAGTAAACCTTATCAGCAAGCTCTCATCCGCAGGATAGCCACCCCAGTTCTAGGGCGCGCCCACGATTGCAAGCGAGGACGCTTTTGCCATGCTGTAAACGTTCTGGAATCAGGGCTCGCGCGTCGGCATGGAATGGAACAGTTAGAACCACAATAAGTTCAACCAGACGGCAATAGCCACCAGCCGCAGTGTGTTGTGCCGTTGTGGCCCATGCACACTTGCAGTTGAGCATGCAGTGGCCAATGCGCACTTGCCATCAGAGTGATGCATGCACTCCCACAGCACTGTGCTGTGCCGGCGTGGCCCATGCGCACTTGCAGTTGAGAGTGCTGCATGCACTCCCACGGCAGTGTGCTGTGCGGTTGTGGCCCATGCGCACTTGCAGTTGAGAGTGCTGCATGCACTCCCACAGCACTGTGCTGTGCCGGCGTGGCCCATGCGCACTTGCAGTTGAGAGTGCTGCATGCACTCCCACGGCAGTGTGCTGTGCGGTTGTGGCCCGAGTGCTGCATGCACTCCCACAGCACTGTGCTGTGCCGGCGTGGCCCATGCGCACTTGCAGTTGAGAGTGCTGCATGCACTCCCACAGCACTGTGCTGTGCCGGCGTGGCCCATGCGCACTTGCAATTCAGAGTGCTGCATGCACTCCCACGGCAGTGTGCTGTGCGGTTGTGGCCCATGCGCACTTGCAGTTGAGAGTGCTGCATGCAATCCCACGGCAGTGTGCTGTGCGGTTGTGGCCCATGCGCACTTGCAGTTGAGAGTGCTGCATGCACTCCCACGGCAGTGTGCTGTGCGGTTGTGGCCCAGCGCACTTGCAGTTGAGAGTGCTGTGCGCCCCCCACCCCACTCCCACCCCCTGCCGCCCGCCTGCGTGTGTGTGGCACATGCGCCACTTGCAGTTGAGACTGCTGCATGCACTCCCACGGCAGGTGTGCTGGTGTGACCCATGCGCGCTTGCAGTTGAGAGTGCTGCATGCACTTCCACGGCAGTGTGCTGTGCGGTTGTGGCCAATGCGCACTTGCAGGTGAGAGTGCTGCATGCACTTCCACGGCAGTGTGCTGTGCGGTTGTTGCCCATGCGCACTTGCAGTTGAGTGTTGCATGCACTCCCACAGCACTGTGCTGTGCCGGCGTGGCCCATGCGCACTTGCAGTTGAGAGTGCTGCATGCACTCCCACGACAGTGTGTTGTGACATTGTGGCCAATGAGCACTTGCAGTTGAGCATGCACACATACACTCCAACAGCACTGTGCTGTGCCGGTGTGGCCAATGCGCACTTGCCATCAGAGTGATGCATGCACTCCCACAGCACTGTGCTGTGCCGGCGTGGCCCATGCGCACTTGCAGTTGAGAGTGCTGCATGCACTCCCACGACAGTGTGTTGTGACATTGTGGCCAATGAGAACTTGCAGTTGAGCGTGCACACATACACTCCAACAGCACTGTGCTGTGCCGGTGTGGCCCATGCACACTTGCCATCAGAGTGCTGCATGCACTCCCACAGCACTGTGCTGTGCCGGCGTGGCCCATGCGCACTTGCAGTTGAGATTTCTGCATGCACTCCCACAGCACTGTGCTGTGACGGCGTGGCCCATGCGCACTTGCAGTTGAGAGTGCTGCATGCACTCCCACAGCACTGTGCTGTGCCGGCGTGGCCCATGCGCACTTGCAATTCAGAGTGCTGCATGCACTCCCACGGCAGTGTGCTGTGCGGTCGTGGCCCATGCGCACGTGCAGTTGAGAGTGCTGCATGCACTCCCACGACAGTGTGTTGTGACATTGTGGCCAATGAGCACTTGCAGTTGAGCATGCACACATACACTCCAACAGCACTGTGCTGTGCCGGTGTGGCCAATGCGCACTTGCCATCAGAGTGCTGCATGCACTCCCACGGCAGTGTGCTGTGCGGTTGTGGCCCATGCGCACTTGCAGTTGAGAGTGCTGCATGCACTCCCACAGCACTGTGCTGTGCCGGTGAGGGTGCACCCTACGTACGTGTGGCCCATGTGCACTTGCAATTCAGAGTGCTGCATGCACTCCCACGCCCACACCATCGCACCCATTGATCTGTGTTACTTTACTGCACTCAGCTGCGGAATATGGCATTGGACAGGCACAGGTGACAAGCGACAGAAATCCATGCAAGTGTTAACAGCGTTAGGTGGTGACAGGGGGCAACCTGCGTGGCGCGGCTGCTGAGGCATGCGTGCCGACTGTTCGAAACACCAAGCGCCTTTAGACGAATATGCAGCATATCGTTATCCGCATTGATTCGAAACAACAATCAGTATGTCATTAACTTATGACGTCTCACTTATTGAGCTGCGTGCAGCGGGCGATGCCTCACGCACCGGCAAACACGTCGCTAGCCTATCACAAGTCGCTATTGACATCGTAGCGCGCTCTATCAGTTGCCTATATTGTAATCGTTCTTTTGTTTGTTTATTTACCCCGGTCCCGGCGCGCGAATGCGAGTTGTGAGTGCCTTGCCGGTGAGTGCGGGATGCTTGACGCCGTTGAGCCGTTGAAGGAGCAAGAGATCTTCGCATCCTTCTATTTAGAGTCTCTTGTACTTACTTCCGTTTTGCTGGCCCGGGAAGCTTGGCGCACTGGTCGGATGCAGCGGTTGTTGCCTCGCCGTCGCGTGCTCTACACGGCACGCCGACCTCCAGAAAGCGGACAGGTGACTCTAATCCCATCTTTAGACTTTTCATGAATATACTCAAGCAGTTTTGCGGTTCGGGATCCTTTCTGTTTGCCCCGGGGACTGCCGTGCTGCGTTGTGGACGCGGTCATGCAACCATCGCTCGTGCACAAACCATCGCTCGGCATTTGCTGTGACGGTACATAGTCGAGCTATGCATCCGTCCTAACATCAAACCTTTTCGTGGACTACGTCACAGTGGTATCGGTATGGGGTTATGATGCGGCATGGCCCGGTTTCGATTCCTCGGGGCATGGATTACGTAAGGCGTGGTCATGCTAGCACGGTATTTGTGTCGGGGGTACATAGTCGAGTTATGCATCCGTGCTAACATCAGACCTTTTCGTGGATTACGTCACATTGCCGCACAGTGTATCGCCGTCCAGATCAGGCAGTTATTCCACGTAGTCACACGTGTGTGCACTATATGGGCCCTGCTTGATATTCTCGACAGTCCGGCAGTCTGGGCTGCACAGGTGGATCGTCGATTGGGCCCAATCGACCAGCCACGGGTCACAGGCCACTATGCGCACTTGAGCACAATAAAGTCCGTGTGCACGCTCGTGAGCTCAACTCAACTCGATCGTATATATATACGTGTTGCACTGCTGTTCAAGTCACTTTTTGTGCCTGATTCGGCTTCCTCGCCAGTCTTGCAATCTGGGCTGCACAGGTGGGTGGTCGAACGTGCCCGTTCGACCTCAGCACCCCGGACGCCACTATGGTCGAATGTGCCCGTTCGACCTCAGCACCCCGGACGCCACTATGGTCGAATGTGCCCGATCGACCTCAGCACCCCGGAAGCCACTAAGGTCGATTGGGCACAATCGACCTCAGCACCCCGGACGCCACTATGGTCGATTGTGCCCGATCGACCACAGCACCCCGGACGCCACTATGGTCGATTGTGCCCGATCGACCAGCCACGGGTCACTACCCTCGTGCCCCTTAGCGGGCGATACAGTGCCCATATCTAAGGTCGGCTCTTCCGCATGTGTACATACTACTGTCCCATTGTGAGCGTGTTCCCACAGAATTCCAGCTTGGATGCACTAAGCAGTCATCCCAGTCTTGGGCCAGCGGGTGCTAGAGGGGACATCTCCATTGGCGCGCATGGGAGGTCCGCAGGACGTCCTGCGATGTGCACGACCAAGATGACGTCACATCAGTTCGAACCGCCGCCGACGTGACGTCACTCGCAGCGTCCCATGCGCGTCACCTGCCCTCTGCTCAGGTCGTCCCGCTGACGACCTCTATGGGTTAGCCAACTCGTGGTGACGGCGTGAGACCGTCCCGCATGCGCGAGGGCGGCTCCATACCGCCCTCCGGGTGACACCAACGGGTCGTCTGGCCGTCCTCCGAGCGTCCTCCCACAGAATTGGGGCAGAGGACGTCCCGAAAGTGCTGGCAGCATTCTTGTAGTGGTGTAACACCGCATCACTAGCAGCACCGAGTGAACCTTAGTGCAGCCTCAGGCACACCTTGCTGTCAGGTTTCCTCATGTATGCCTTATGTATGCCTAGAGCCTGACCTCAAACCTTACTGGAGCAGACTGAATCCATCGAGGGTCACATAAGGACACCTAGTCTGTGCCTTATGGACTGGAACATACTGATTGGGTAAGGACAGGAGCAGGACGTGGCTGCTGCCAAGTAAGGTCAACGTAAGGCTGCAGTAAGTGTACTGGAGTTATTCCGACGTAAGGACACGCAGGCACGCCACTGCGGCAATAAGGTCAAACATAAGGTGCCTATTCTGCAGCTGTAAGGCCTTGTACACATGTGTAGGATGCTGGAGCCATGGCCAGTGGAAGCACACTGTTTATCCAAGGCGAGAATGGTGCCATGTAATCTTTAATACTTCAGGTTTACAACTTGCTCATAATGCAAGGGTTTGCATCTGCACAACACCGGCCAAAGCGCGCTGCAGTGCTGTAGGCCAAGGGACGTGTGGACACATGTAGACACATGTCCATAATGCATGACCATGGCCACGGCTGCATCTGATCAGATCTGAGTTCTCAGTTGAAAGCAGCTGCGCACAGGCTCACCAACAGCCAGCTATAAATATGTACTGACTGGCGGCACATGGCTGTATCTCCTGTGTACACAGACTTATCTTTTGCAGCGAAGCGTGTCGTACATGTCTGCTTCATAGATATCGATCGTTACACGTGTTGCACAGCTCTGGCTGCGCGCTGCCAGCCTACGTCCGCTGAACGCGAAAGCCTGTCTGTATTCGATACAGCTGCTTGCTAGCATATCTTAGAGCCAGACTGTTCGTTCGTGAGTCCTTCGATCGCATACAGTCGGAGAAGCGAGGACGCTGAAACTGCGTGCAACTGTGCATCAGGTGCGACCACTGCCACCAATCAAGCAGCCATTTGCCGATCATTTTACATCAAGCATTCATGATCAGGACTGATGTACTATGCCTGCGTTCTTGCTGGCTTGATCAAGCCGACTCGCAGTCGCAACTTGCAACGCGACAGGCGCATTGACGACGTTGCACCTCTGACACGCATCACATGCTTCATATAGACTACTGTACTGCATATACCTTTATGCTTCAGGACGTTGCTGATCGCGTTGCTGTGCAGGTGACAGTCGCAGCGGTCCACAAATGTGTCACTGCATGCTTGACAACCACTCAGGTTCTGGCCAGCAGGCTCCACTTATAAATAGTTGCAGCAGTCGTATGGCTGTTAGTGAGCACCACCGCAGTAGACAGTTGGCAGCGTAAAGGTACCATACTAGACACTCTCTGATCAGCAGACAACAGACCACAGCACTTCTCCACAGAAGTCAACCGCCTTCTGTGGAATACACAGCTAGCACATACAAAGCATTCATTCCATTCAGTCTAGCTATGGCAGCTGGGCTTGGCTCCGGGCCAGCCAGGCCTAGGTGCTGCTGTGGGATGTCTTCGTGGCAGCCCATCCGTGTTTCAAGGTCTTCACGACACTTGAAACACGGATGGTCTGTTGCAAAGCCATGCCACAGCAGCGGGCAAGAACCAAAACACACATTGCTGAATGGCCAGGCTGCTGTCACACCAACCAAGCCTTGCTTGGTCCTTATCTAACCATTACCGGTGCCGGTGCCATCACTGCGGCCTTAGCACGGCCTTATCACGTAAACCTGACTCACGCCTAGTAGCGTAAGGCTCATTCGAGTTTTACCTTACCCATCCCTGGCCTGAGCATTGGATCAGGTCCCGTTAAGGCATGGCATGCCTTACACAGGCCTTAGGTGGGCCTTACACAGGCCTTACTCAATAGAGCAGGGCCAGATAAAGCCTGGGTAAGGCCTAGGTAAGGTCCACTCGGTGCTGCTAGTGCATTGATGTTGACTTAGTTCTTTGTTAATGCTCAACATTCACAACCCCACCGGTCGGGGGCAGAGGGAGCATTGCAAGGAGGCACGAGCAACGCGCACCAATCAAACGATCGTCGGTCGACCGCACACGTGCGCAGTCGGGTCCATTTGCAACGAGGCAGCCACACAGCAGGCACAGTCCCGCGTGGCCACGAGCGCGGACGCGCGGGAGGCGGAAGCCCGTTAACCGTTGCCCGTCACAATCGCCGCCACAAAAGCGGTCACAAAAGCGGTCACAAAAGGGACCACAAAACCGGCCACAACTGTTCAAGGGAGTGCAGAGGCCATGAGCAGTCTGGGCGCCACAAGTAGGCAGAACAGCTGAGGGACTATGGCAAGGAGGAAAGGAACAGCGTGTACAGTCGCAGCACTGTCACACGTAGGAGCAGCCGGAAATGGACTGCAGATTACAGCAATTGCCACTAGTATGCAGCCAGTGATGCGTCTCAACCAATTTGGTTCAGACGTCCTCTGTCCATGGGCCACATCTGTTTGCTGCTTCAAAACAGTTGTCAGCAAATGTGTACATGCCTTGCCGACTGGGCATGGCCAGACATGGACATGAACTTGCACTGCCTGCATACAGCTATACAGTAGTAGTGATGTTCACGTAGAAGTTCTGTTACATGTTGAAGATGTAGCTGTAGATGCTTACTACTGCCCACTGGCACACGAGGCAGTGCACACAATGCACGGCTCGTACTGCCGGGCTGGCTGCGGCTGCGGCCCCTGGGTCCGGTGCCTCGCGGCCTCTGACGTGGCCGTAGCGCGAGGCTTCGCGCCCGTGCAGACTGCTAGTGTCGAGTCGGCGACCGCCGGTGGGCCCGGAGCGTGCTGACTGTGTTTGACGTGCGCGTGGACTGTGTGGTACTGCGTGGTGCTGCTGCGCTAGTTTCCTGCCTTGTTTTTGTGTGTGTGTGTTTGTGTGTGTTTGCTTTCGTGCCGGCGCTAGTTCGTTCTGGCATTGCTCGTGGAGAGTGGCCTTGGTGCTTGGGATTGTCTGTCTGTTTGCATGTTGACTGGTCTGTTGCCTCGGCGCTGCTGGGTCCTAGATCTATCACTGTGTAACACACAATGCATTGCAATGCCATACACTGGTACAGAGTCCATTCTGGCTGGCATGGTGGCATGGATGGCATGGATGGCATGGCGTACTAGTACAACACGTTACCGTACAGTAATACAACCTTGGTTCTTCTGCATGCAACTTTCCTGCCCATCACCAGCTGCAGGCTCAGCACACATGTAATGATCATCATGGGTCAAAGTGACATCCCCTTGGCTACTGCTAGTATCCTGAACTATAGTGTACTCTATGCTGAGACAGATGCATTGTAACAATGCTTGCTCATTAAATAGCCTTAGATAGCATGCATCGGTGCACGTAACAATGTAATACTATTAGTAATGCAACAATGTGCTGGGTGATTGAATAGCATTAGATATATGCAAGTGCTGGTGACAAGGTCGTATGTATTGGTCTATATCTTTATTGGTGGATGCGGATCATGATCATCACACACAGGCAAAATGTGCCGAGCGCTGGCGCGACAAGCCCGGGCGGCCGCGCCCCTCCGCGCTAGACTCGTCGGGCGCGCGCTGCTGGCGGGCCTTCCTGTCCCCACGGACGGCCTGCCGGCGCTGACGGGCCATCGCGCATAGGCTTGCGTCGTGGCCTCCCCCCGCCTCTGCCCGTTGAGCTCTGATCCCCCCCCCCCCCCCGTCCCTCCTCCTCCCTCCCTCTTCCCTCCTGCCCGCGCACGACCGCCATTTCTCCTCTGCCCCCCCTCCCGGCCACCGCTCGTACAGCCTGGCTGGCTGTGGCTGCGGCCCCTGGGACCGGTGCCTCGCGGCTTCGGAGATGGCCGTAGCGCGCGGCTGCGCGCCCGTGTAGCCTGATGGTGTCGGGTAGGCGCCCGCCAGTGGGCCTGGAGCGTGCTGACTGTGTTTGGGGTGCGCATGGAGTGTGTGGTACTGCGCGGTGCTGCGCTCGGTTCATGCGTTGTTTGTGTGTGTCTGTGTGTGTATGTGTGTGTGTGTGTGCATGCGCATGTGTGTGTTTGCTTTCATGCCAGCGCAAGTTTGAGCGAAATCGTTCTGGCATTAGCTCGTGCGGAGAGTAGCCTTGGTACTTGCGATGGGCTGTCTGTCTTTTTGCGTGTTGCCTGGTCTGTTGCCTCGGCGCTGCTGGGTCCTAGATCTATCACCGTGTAACACACAGGCAAAATCTGTCTGTCTGTCTGTTTGAATGTTGACTGGTCTGTTGCCTCGGCGCTGCTGGGTCCTATAGATATACACGCGCGCTATTACTATTACTAAGATAGATCTATCACTGTGTAACACACAGGCAAAATCAAAATACTACGGTTCTGATGAGGCCCTTGGCACCGGCCGAAACTAGTCACTAGTCACGGTAGCCTGTGTTAGTTCTGTAACCAGCAGCATCTAGTGTATCTGGAAGAACGAGGAATCTACAGGGCACATGTGTTACCTGATTCGATCCCACTCATGGGCTTCCTGCCAGTGGGATTATGGTAGAGGGGGAAGTGCAGTGGGTCATAAATTAAATATGTGCAGTACTACATTGGTTGTGTCTTGGCTAAGGAAGTGAAACATTGATCTTCCTACGGCCAGCTGGGGCTTGCCATTGCTGGGGCTTCCAAGGGCCAGAACCGAACCGGCTCCGGAACCAGGAGTTATAATCCACCGAATGTGAAAGCGTTGCCTAACTTGAAGTGGCAGCTGCAGTCGGGGGGAGGGGCTGAGGGGGGATCACGGTGTGCAGACCGGGTCTGCACGGGTAAGGCAGACCATACATGTACACAACCACCCAACAACCTCTTTGTACTATCAAAGAGGTAGAAGATACACTGGATACTGCATGTTACAGAACTGACACAGGCTACCGTGACGGCCTGTGCCAATGGCCCACAGACAGAAGTGTGTTACACGGAGATGAACGCAAGAGCCCGGCAGAGAGGGCAACAGCAGAAAAGCAGACGACCAAAACCCCGCAAGCAGGCAGCAATATGCAGCAACAGCCCCAGGCGAAAAGACACAACGACCCGGCACAAATACCACACCCGCGCAGCCACACACGCGTGCTGTGGAGTGCAGAGTGCACCGCACCACCGCTTCAACCACGCCAAAGCCACACACAGCGACTGTCCGCACCCCACACCGCCGTCCGCCCCCAGCAGTCTCGGCCACCGCCATCCTCCCAACAGCAGCACCACCACCGCAACCAGCCCCGCCTGAGCACTCCACACGGATGGTGTGTAGTTCAGCAGTCAACGGCTATCACGAGCGTAGCGCTACCGGCCTAGGGCTCCTACTATGGTCCTCGAGGGTGTAGCTATCCCAGCCTGCTTTTTCCCATCACTAGATTGAGAAACAACATGAGTCCGGATGAGGGGATCAGCGTGTCCACATGGCCCACATGGCCCACAGGCGTGAGCAATGCAATGCAATGCGCACAGCATGCATGCATGCACCGCAGCATCCTACAAAACATGCAGTCGCAGCTACACGAGTACCGGCCAGGCCCAGAGGTAATTGACAGGCGCACAGAGAGTCTCAGTTATGAAACTAGCAGTGCCCAACCCGCCGCGCAGACGTGAGCGGAGGGCGCTGGAGAATCTGGAGCCAGCATATAGCGGCCTCAGCTGGGCACCTCTTTGACAGTACCAACAAGCCATGCATGGCCTGGCCATGTGGCCATGGAGTGATTTGCCATGTGCCATGGCGAAGGGACCAACGCCATCGCATGCACTTGTGGCCTGTTTGTGTCCTCGCATCCTCGCCTCCCAGATGGTGCCCAGAGCAAATCGTAATTCATGTCCTTTCAGCAGTGAGAAAAACAGTGTTCCACATGAACGTGTTCGCGTTATGCAACAGCAATTTGTCACCTGCAGCCCTGGTCAGCCTGCGGTACCATGTCCCTGTGCGCACACCAGCCTGGCCTGTCTTTGGGCGACAGCTACAGAGATGGACGTGCGAATGTCTTCATAGCGAACGAACCAGCTAGCGGAGATAACGTTTCAGTAGAGACCTGCATGATATGACGCAGTGCTTGGCTCGTCGGTGCCGGTGCCGGAGTTCTTCGAAGCCCAGAAACGCTGCGATGCTTGTTGAGCCTCAAGTCTTGTGGTACCGTCCCGGGGCAACCGCTGTTCTCACCCCGCGATCACAACTGTTCCCACCGCATCCTTGTCGAGATTACGAGATGTACGAAGCGTATCAGGGGAGCTTGCGCATGCCTTTGCAAACGGGGTCGGAGAGGGTCAGCAGCAACAGAGGCCAAAAGCTGAGTCTCTTGGCAGCTAGCGCTCACCGTCATCCGGCAGTATAAAAGCGAGGCCTCGAACTAAAAACGTCACAGCATCTCTCGGTTGCAATCGTGGCACTGTTCGTCTCAACCAGCCAGGAGTCCCAAACAGCAAACATGTGCGATCCACCCTCGGCTATAGCTGCCTTCAGTAGCCCCAAAGCAGCCATATTCTGCAGCCATATTCTGCATACTCTTGACCTGCGAGTTGCGTGTGTCTGTGTTCCAGGTTTTGTAATGCTGGTCAGAGCTGCAGTAGAAGCCTACCCTTGCTGATTAACACCAGCATCCTAGGAGCCATGTGCCCAAGCAAATACATTTAGACTTGCTTGTACTCATTTCTCAGTAAGCAGAAACACTTGATGTCTTGTCCTTGCAAGTGACATTGGGCATGCGTATATCATGTAGGCCGCCTTAAGGGAGCAGCCCTAGGGAGTAGGCAGACTCTAGAGCACTGGAGATCTAGAGCACTTCAGTTCGGTTGATCTGGCCATGAAAGCAGCCTCGGTCTGGCAGGATGCACACAGGCTTATCCGCCAGTCCTGACTTCATGGACAAGTGTAGGATTTACGCAGCGACTGTAGTGGGCCTCCTGGTGGCGGGCGCCGTCATGGCCCCCGAGCCTTCAAGCGCCGCCGTAGCCGTCTCTGCCCCTTCCACCCGTGGCCTGCTCGCCAAGGATCCTCCCACCGGCGATGACAAGGGTGGCGACGAAGGCGACGAAGGCAATGAGGGTGTGGATGAGATCGTGGCCGGAATTCGCGGTAGCACGGACAACGGCGACGAGGGCAATGAGGGCGACGAGAACAACGAGGGCGACGAGGGCGACGAGGGCGACGAGGGCGACGAGGGCGACGAGGGCGACGAGGGCGACGAGGGCGACGAGGGGAATGAGGGGGATGAGGGAGACGAGGGCGACGAGGGCGGAGCCCCCGGCGCTCCCAAGACAACCACCGGGTCCACAATTTCGTCTGTGACCTGCCAGAGCCAGGCAACCGCCCAGTCCTTCGCTGAGATGGAGGACGCACATGTGGCCGTCATCGCCACCGTCTTCACTGAGTTCTGCCGCGATGACTTTGATGAAATTTCAGCCGCCTCAGTCGCTGTTGCCGCTTCCGACTCTGCCCTTGCGTTCGCCCGCGCTGTCGCGTCCACCCAGGCCGCCTGCGTGTCCACCGGCAAAGCCTTTGGTTGCGCCTCTGCAACCGCCATGGCCGAGGCGTGGGCCACTGCCACCGCTGAGGCGCACGCCACGGCCGTGGCTATATCTGCGGAGGAGTGCGACTGCCTCGCCAAGTCCCAGGCACTGTCCGTCGGCTCAGCATCCACCTTCATCACGCTTTCAGCTGACGCATTTGCCCGCGCCGAGGTGGTTGCATGCTCCCAGGGCGATGCCGCATCGTTCGCCAGCGCCTACGCCGACTGCTCTGCTCTCGCCTACGCCACCGTCTGGACCAAGGCCATTGCCGAGGCGTTCCTGTCGGGCGACTGCTTCTCCTCTGAGGTCGCCACCCGCATCTTGGCCGAGACCACCGGCGAGTTTGGCGTCATCGAGGGCTGCGAGCGTGACGACTTCTCCATCGGCGACGCCTTTGGCGACACAAGCGGCTCCACCGCCGAGGGCGTACGCTCCTGCTGCCTTCAACCTGCCACATGCATGTTTTACACAGTGATAGATCTAAGACCCATCAGCGCCAAGGCGACAGACCAGGCAACATGCAAGCAGACAGACATACCATCTAAAGCACCCATATGTGCAGCGTGACCTGCCATTGTATACAATTGCGCAGCATCGAGATGGAAGCGCAGCTTCAACGGCCGTGCAATCGTGGCAGACATATCGCTGTGCTGCTTTTGCTGTTTCCTGTGGTGCATGCACTCTGCATTGCCAAATTTACAGCGCAAGCTGCAACTCTTCAGTGCATATGATATCAGTCAGCTGTTGAATTGAACGCAAGGTGCATGTATGCTGACGCCTGAGTGATGTGCTTGCAGCAGGCTGCTGACCATGTGCCATAAGCTGGAGACTCTTCGCAGCTTTGATGCTGTTTGCATACTAGTAGAAGGCCGCAGCAATCAACTGTGAGCAAAATTTTGGCTCAGGAGTGCACGCTACCACTGCGCAGTCCATGACGGTGTAGCCAACCAGCGTTGGTAGCGTGCTGTTGGTATACAGCGTTGCCAGTTTGGCGTGGTGGGGTGGGGTGGCATGTCATAGCTGCTGATGCGTGTACAGGCTTACACAGCGCAAGCTAGCTCCCATTCTTAATGTACATTTTTAGGTGCAGAGCATGTTTTACCCTGGCATCTGCTCGGTCAGTGTCCCGCGAATTTTGACAATTTGGAGATGTGTAACGAGACTGATAGCACAGTGACTGATACTTGCATAGCATGTGGATGACAGTTTAACACTGTCATAGATGAAGGTCTCAGTCCGGAGAAACAATCATAAGCAATAAGCAGCACGGTTACCCTACATATGATGAATCGCAACACAAGGAGCGAACAGGCAGCTGCAAACACGCAGCACATCTAGGCTTACCCACCGCAATTGCACTTTGTGTGCTGCTCACAGTCTCCTGCTTGTTTTGAGGTCTTGACGCCGCCACGCTCCAGATGGGAGCCTGGAGCACGTTCGCAGCTGTGTCCTGGCTGACCCATGGTTGGCCAACTCTGTGGCAATCATGCTGTGCAGTATATACGCTACGCGTTACCATCATGTATTCTCTCCTGTGCACGTGTGAGCAATCAAGGTGTATTTGACACGCATGCTGGTCTGTGCTTGAATCCTGCTGATCCTTGTGAGCACAGGATCAATATCAAGCATCTGCTAGTCCTAGCAGATGCTTGATGTTGACCTGCCCTTGTCTTCCACCGTTTGTCGTGACATCATCTGCCTCCGGTCTGATCTTCGGCGCACATGCAACAGAACCCTAGACGACATGGCTGCACATGCCGTCGTCGACCGACCATTTTCGGCCACACCTCAGGCTGTGTGCGACGGTCACCAGTGTTGGAGCTGCGTGCACCGTTCCTTTCCTTTTCGCGGCTGCCTGCCTCTGTTCCCTACCCCGTTCGTGGCGTCTGCACTCGCCTTCCAAGTTGTGGCCGCTGGTTTTACAGACATGGCCTCCTGGACGTTGACTGCTGACTTCCGTGCGTCTGCACCCGTGCCTCATCAGACGGATCGTGTTTAGCTCAGCAGTCAATGGCGATCGCGAGCGTAGCGCCCCTACTGTAGGCCTCGAGGATGCAACTGCCTCTACCTGCTTTTTTGCATCACTAGATTGAGAACAACATGAGTCTGGATAACGGGACCGGCAATGTCCACGCAATCATGATGTCCACGTGGCAAGCAGTGCATACAGCATGCATGCAAGCAATACATGCAGGGCAGCATCTTATCCGGTGAAACATGCAGCAGCAGCTACACGATTGTAATGTCCAGGCCCGCACATAATTGACAATGTCACAGAAAAAAACTCATGCATGTAGACAGCGGTGCCCAACCCACAGCTTAGACGTGAGCCGAGGGTGCTGGAAAAAAACCGGAGCCAGCATACAGCGGCCTCAGCTTGGCACAATTGCTTTAGCTTTAAAGCACACGATTCCCGGACACAACGGCCAGCGAGAACCCATATTATGTACAGAAAACGGAAAAAATCGGAGAGGCTGGCAAAGGGGTGAAGCCCAGCCCCGGCCTCAATCTGGCAGCTGCGAGAACTCGCAGAAATGCATCCCTACCCCGGTAGAACCCATCCTCAAGTAGGCCCGGTTGGAAGGTGAGGATGGCCCGTCATGTGGCTGTGGCGCTGTGCCCGAGGTGCTCGGCCTCAAGCCAAACTGCCAGGAAGCCCACGGCGTGAAGGAGGCCGGTGAGTGTGGCGGATGTGTTGTCACGGAGGCGGGCACATATGCCCATGATCCAGGCGCGGAGATATACCCGGCCGGTCCGCACCACGCGGGGGAAGTACGTCAACCGCGGCAGGGCTGTGTTGGTCAGCAGCGCCGAGAAATTCTTGGGGTGAAAGAGCAGGTGGATGTGCTGTTGGTCGATGACGACGCGATGTTCGAGAATGTCAATGAAAGTGCCATCGGCGGTCTCCTCACAGACCATACCAGTCCAGTATGCTCCGTAGACGGCCGCTTTGATGGCCGCACCCGTTGCGTGCGTCTCTGCGCAACTGCAAACAACGACGACGCCGTCGTCGACATACCGGAAACCGGCAAAGCATTGCGTTAGCTCGGGGCCGAGTCGGCCGTGCCAAAACAGGTCAGCGGCGATGCAGACCAGCACCGCCATGGCGGGGCTGATGTAACCCCCCACGGCGGCGCCGCGCGTCTGCTGGAGCACCTGGTCGCCCACGGTGATGAGTGTGTTGTGCAGCTCGAACTGGAGGGCAGGGAGAAGCTGTGACGGGGTGACACGCATGTTGCCGGTGGGCCTGGCGCCAGAGCCCAGAGCATGGCAGCACCGTACGCCTGCGGAGGTGGACATGCCATGCATTGTCGCCGCCGTTGGCAGCGTACAGAGCGAGGCGTAGCGCCGCAGCGTTGCAGATAACGTCGCGCGAGAGCCCGCGGCGGCTACCGTGCAGGCGGCTGCAGGTGGAGCTGCGCCGCTGCGCCGCTGAGCTAGGCGGCTCTTCAGTTCCTGGGTGCTGACGCCGTTGAAGTGGTTCGGGATTGAGCCCAGGTGGCGCACGATGTGCATTCACACCAGGCCAGCAGTCTGGAGTGCATCGCGGGCTGACGATCTGTGGCATGGCACAAGTGGGCGGGATTTGACATGCGGGGCCTTGTTTTTGGGCAAAGCATATGGGACGGGGAGGGCACCGGAGCCAGACCACGGCGCAAGCGCGCCGAGGGAGGCTGTGGTGAAGCGGGAGCGGAGGTCAGAGAGGGACCGCTGGGCTGTGACGGGGACGGCCAAGTAGTGCCGTAGGTCGCCGATGAAGAGGGCATGCAGGCGGGAGGCGTAGTGTGACGGGCACTCGAGCCATATGGATTTGCTGTTACGGTCAAGCGGGACCAGGACCAGGCGGAGCGCGACCACCTTGTCGGAGTCTGCTTGCAGCGCCGGTGAGGTCAGGCAGCCCGGCTGTGGCTCTGGCTGGAACCGCAGGAGCTGTCGGTGCGACGGTATGGCGGCGATGGTCGCTGTCGCCCGCCATGGGAACCGCACTGAGAGCTGGCGCATGGCGTCGGCGATGGCACGCAGCAGGCGGCGCTAGGCTGCATCAGAGCTGAGCTCGGGGCGAGTCTGCGCGGAGAAGGAGAAGGCAGGGGCAGGGCTGGAGGGGTCAAAGGCACGGAAGGCGACGTGGCTGTGGGGGCCTCGGGGGAGGTCCATGTCCATGCATGTGCACTCTGAGGGCGCGCGCATGTCCACCAGTGCCTCACGGACTCGACGTGCGGCTACCTTCACCGGGGCAGTGCGCGCGAACTTGACGCGCATCGTACGTGTTGACGAAGTGGCGAGCAAACGGGAGATGCAATCCGCCAGAGCGTAGAGCGCGAAGGATGCGGTGGCGTATGTGGCGTATCGGGATGAACGTAGCCGCAGGTAGCAGGATCTGGATGGTGCTCAGGTCGAAGCCGAATCGCGCCTGGAGGTGCGCACGCATGCGCCTGCCAGCTGCAGCATACACCCAGGGTGGGATGCAATCATGGGAGAGGAGACCTGGCGGTGGTGCCGGGTGCAGGGCGTGCACTTTGATCAGGTGAAGCTTCCATACGGGGGGGCAGTGCCGCAAGTTGGGGCTGAGTGACGTCTTGCTGGAGGAGCAGCGCGAGTTTCCACAGGGACAGCATTCTGTGTAAACTTCCGTCGATGATGACCGCGAAGAGGAAGTGGCGCGCTGTGGGTAGGTGCGTAGCGGGGTGGTGCAGTTGGCCGCGGACCGTGGCGGCGGACGAGCTGATCACGACTGCGGAGCGTCCGTAGTCCCGCAACAGCGCACGGCGATTGACCAGGTGCCATGGACCCAGAGTGCATCTGACCGACATGCTGGTTGTGCCGGCAGCTCGCGTGTAGAGCAGATGCAGCAGGTCGTGCGAGTGCCGTGATGCGGTGAGGAAGGTAGCAGGCAGCTGTGCCGGGGGCGCAGGCTGCGTGTGCGGTCTCGGGCGGCGATGGTTTCATCGGCGGGTGAACGAGACATTCAGCATGGGTTGCAGGCGGCGAACGAGGATGCGCTCCAGCGCGTCGACGTCATCATGCCCGTACGCATACACCAGCGGGAGCATGACGACTGCAGACGCACCACGCATCAGGCGGTGCAACGACGCGGTTGAGCGGGTGGTCTTGCGCGCGCTGGTGTTCCGAGAGGCGACGCCAGAAAATGTATGTCTTGCCGATGTAGAACTTCCGCGTGCAGGGGCTGACGAGGACGGACACGCCGCCACTGTTGTAGCTAGTGTGGGCGACCGGTGGGAGGAAAGCGCGGAGGCGCCGCAGCCAGCGCTGCGTAGGGGTGCCCATGGTGTAAGACCAGAGGCTGGCGGCGGCAGCGTCGTGTGCAGTGCGGATGCCACCAGAACGGGTGTCCTTGTGATGTGCATACGAGGCAAATGCAGTTGCTACTGCGGGGCAGGACTGGAACCCTCGCAGTGGCCCGTGTGGTCTAGTCATGTCCGGGCCGGCGCGCGAAATGCGTGGCGCGCCGCGCTGTCGACCCGCTGCAGTGTGGCGGACAGTGTAAGCGCTGGGGAGGCTGGCACCACAAGAACGACTTGCACCCGGTCTGCCACCCGACACCCCCACGAGGAGGATGATGTCGACCCAAGGTAAACTCAGTGAAAAGTGCATAGAAATACCAAGTGTGACATCAACAGATAATGTTTTAAGTGGAATACACCGGTTGTCGCGGAGTTTTGCGTGCTCTTGTGACCTCGGGACCTCATGATCATATGGTAGGGGGAAGGCGCCTAGCTCGGCACAGTGTTCACACAAGCGGCGGCAGAACCGAGGCAGCGCTAGCGGGGCGTGGGGGAGGTCCGATTCACGGAGCGGCAGCCCACCGATCGGGCGGCCAGTGGCCTGGTACAGGTCGAGACCTTGGCAGGCTATACGGCATGCGGAGCTCCGTGGCAGTATCAGTGGACCAGTCAGTCGTGCGGTGGTACACACGTTCGAGAGCGGAGGTCGGCATGTCCGGTGCGAGGCCGCTGAACAAGTCCCGGACTGCAAGGTCCGCGATGGAGCCGCTGAGCGGGGATGTCGACATCAGCCAGCGCAGGTCACGCGATGTCGCCGTTCAAACGGGCATGAACGGGCATGGCATGTTCGAGGGCATGTATCGTCATCACCAAGTTCATGATTGGCATGAAAATCGCGCTTGTCACAAAATCTAGCTGAGCTGTCCCTGACACCTTGAGCTGAGCTCGAGGTGGCGCTGACGTGTACATATATGTATCGTCGCACACAAACAGGACGAAGTGCAATGTGCGCAGCGTCATAACACAGAGTCGACTCGGAAGAACACGTCAATCCAAGAACATAGATAATTCTAGTGCGTAGTAGGCCGTGATGCCTAGCTGCGGCCTGCTGCTCAAGATCGCTTCGAAGCTGAAGCGCGCAACGTGAACGTGCACGCACTCGCGTGTCGGACGTGTCCGTGCAGCAGCGGAGATGATCATGAGATGGTTGCATGCCGTAGCATTTAACCAAAAAAACGATCAAGGTAATACATCTGTGCGGGCGGGTCCTATGAGTCATGGGCTAGGACAAGGCCTTGCGGGCCAGTCAGAAGTGGCGGCCCCGCCCCCGTGCCCGAGGGGCCCGGGTGTGAGCCAGTGCATGCAGCAGCTTGTGAGCTCCAAATCCCACTGGCAACTCATGGCCATGCCCACTGTGCAGCGCATACCTAGTGCAGCAGACCGTAATACAAGGTGTAAATACTGCTGCTAGTATGCAGCCAACGATTCAATGCCACTAGGATTGGTCTGTCTATGGCCACATATGTTCAAAGTTTGCTGCTTCAAATTTAAAGCAGCGGTCAGCAAATGTATATATGCATTACCCATGGCCAGACATGGACATGCATGAACTTGCACTGCCCGCATAAGGCTAGTATCTATAGAGTACTGATGTACATGTAGAACTTCTGTTATATCTTAAGAAGGTGTAGCTGTAGATCCTGACTAATGCATGCCCACTGGCACATCACTGCCTCATCGTGAGCCTCATGCCCACAATGCACTGCAATGTCATACACTGGTGCAAAGGCCACAGTGGCGCGCGGGAGCCCAGCGCGGCAGCTGCCGGCGACGCTGCCGTGGACGTCAAGGCGGCCGCCCCGGCCGGCCAGTGCTCGGTGCGGTGTGAGCACCTGCCGTGGGTGGGCCCGGCGGCCACTGGTCCGCCGCAGCGCCTGCCCGAGGGTCGCCGGGGCCGCTCGGCCGCGGCTTGCGCCCGGCCGCTGCCCCCCCGCTCGCAGCGCGACCCGGAACGGGGTGATCTGCTTGTGATGCTGCCCTGCGATACCATCGTGGCCGATGTGTGCGTGACCTGTCCGGTGGCCCCCTCCCGGGTCGTCGCCGCGGCAAACACGCCAGGCGCTGCCGCCCAGCTGATGGACAACAGGAAGCGCGACAAGTACGGCCGCTCCGGCACGGGCGCGTGCCGCTTTGTGTCCCTGTCGCATGAGACGTTTGGCCGTGTGGGCACGGGTGCGTTCGCCTTTCTGAACAAGATCGCTGACTTCGCTGCGGCTTCAGGGGCCGTGTCCAGGCGAGCGTTCTTGCAGAATGCCATGTGCGAGCTCTCCACCACTCTGTGCCGTGGGGTGACGCGCCAGGTCCTCGCTGCGGCTCCGCTGCGCATGCGGCAGGCGGGCCGGGCGGTGGTGCCTGGCCACGCTGTCCCGTCGGACGTGCTGTAGGCGGCCGCTGGCCGCCTTGATGGGCCGGGGGCCGCGGTTGCAGCGGCGCAGGCTGGCCCTGCGTCTTGTCGTGCTGGCCCGCCCTGCCTTCCCGTGGGCTGCCGCGGGGAGAGCGATGCGACGCCGCCAGTGCGCTGCGCGTCCCACCCTTAGGCCCCTGCCGGGCAGTCGGAGGGGGTGGGCTGGTACGCCCTGCTGTGTTGGGGGCGTCTGCCCCCGGGCTCTCATGGGCGGTGGGCCCGCGACGGAGTGCTCGATTGGGGCCGGCTATAGAGGGGGTGCTACTGTAGGGGGGGGTCAGTGCACTGGCCATGGTGGCCGGGTTTGCTGGGGTGGGCGGTAGTACGTAGTGTGGCCGGTGGTTGCTGTGTGCGGCTGTGGCGAGGGGGTCGTGGCGGTGGGGTGCGGGAGTGTGCGTGTGTGTGGATGCGTGGGTGTGGTTGTGTCGGCTGTGTAGGTTCGTTGTGGCTTTTCTCCCGGGACAGTTGCTGCTTGTTACTGTTGTCTGCTGTCGAGGGGGTTTTGGCTGTCTGCTTTCCTGCTGTTGCCCTCGCTGCCGGGCTCTTGCGTTCATCTCCGTGTAACACACTGGTGCAAAGTCCATGCCGACTGGCATCGTAGCTATATCATGGATGGCATGGACGCAGATCATGGCATGCTAATGCAACACAGTGATACCTCCTTGTTTCTTCTGCATGCAACTTCCCTGCCCATACACCAGCTGCAGGATCAGCACTCATGTAATGATCATCATTGGTCAAAGTGACATCTCACTGTGTTACACATGTACTGATCATAGGTCAAGTTGTTATGCAGGCTCAGATCCCTCACGGCTCAGATCACAGGCAGGCAGGGCAACAGTAGGCAAGCAGACGATCAACAGGCAGCAATCAACGCAGCAATCAACGCAGCGCATCGGCAGCGATCAACAGCAGCCCCCCCCTCAACAGCAGCCCCCCCCTCATGCCAGCCCGGGGGCGCACGCCTCCCCTAGGCAGGGGTGGCAGAGGGACGATCGCAGATAACATGGGGGCGCTCTTGACGCCACATCGCCTACCCCGCGGCAGCTGGCGGCCACCTATATATGGGAGAGCAGGCCTGGGGGACGGGCAGGGCACGGACAGACGCGGGGTCCTGCTCTCTATTGGTGTATGCATGTGCGTCATCATCATCACACACAGGTAGGAAGTAGATTTTAATATCAAACCAATACTGACATGTACAGGCTCTTAGGCCCAGATATGTAGGGCACATGTGTGATCTCATTTGATCCCACTCATGGGCGTCCTGCAAGTGGGATTATGGTAGAGGGGGAACTGCAACTGATCATTTGCAGCTGGTTGTGTCTTAGCTGAGGAACTGAAACTTGTTCAGGCCAGAAAAGGAGACAAAGAACAAACGCTGGTCTCTTGCAGTTGTACACATCACCTCTGATGGGCCCTTAATTGGTCTGTTGCTGAGCACTCATGCCTGCGGATGAAAAACAAGTCGCCCGGTCCACTGGCAGAGTCCCGGCCTCCAGCTCTAGGCTGGGCATCAATATCACATGCATCATGATCACCAGCTGGAGGGCACCGGGGCTCCAGACAACCGTTGCCTAACTTGAAGGGGCAGCTGGAGTCCAACCAGGCACACAAAACAATATTGCATTGATGTCAACATAACAACCACGAAAAAAAGAACAACAATTATTACGCCGTGTAGACCGTACACGACCACCCAACAAGCCATGTGGTATAATGGCCCATGTGCCATGGCGAAGGGACCAACGCCATCGCACTGCATATGGCATGTTCGTGTGCTCGAAACTTGTGCGTATGCATGCGAGATGGTGCCCAGGGCAAATCGTAATTCATGCCCTTTCTCCGGTGAGGGAAAGCATTGTTCCACATGAATGCATTATGCAACAGTATTTTGTGGTCAGCTGCAGCCCTGGTCAGCCTGCGGTACCGCATCGTGCCGTGTCCCTGCGCAGCATGCACGGCAGCCCTGCCTGTTGTTGGGCGACAGCTACACAGATGGACGTGCGAAAGTCTGCAAGCGAACGGATCAGCGGACATAACGTTTGAAGAGAGACTGTCATGTAATCATGCAGTGCTTGGGTCCACGGTGCTGGTGCCGGAGTCACAGAAACGCTGCGTACAGGTTGAGCCTTTAGCGAGCCAAGTTGTGGTCCACTGGCAGTCCCGGGCAACCGCTGTTCGCACCCCGCGATCATAACCTTTCCCACCGCATCTTTGTCGAGATTACGAGATGTGCAAAGCGAATAAGGGAAGCTTGTCGCAGCTGCATGCTGCGCATGCCGTAGCAAACGGTGTCGCAGATCTCGAGGCCTCGAGGCCTAGATTCAGCAGCAACAGTGGCAGAAACCTAAGTCTCTTTGCAGCCCACCGTCATCCAGTAGTATAAAAGCGGGGCGTCGCACGACAGACATCACAGCATCTCTCAGTTGCAATCGTTGCACTGTTCGTCTCCCCCAGCCAGAACTCCCATACAGCAAACATGTGCGATCCACCCTCCACCCTCGACTAGCTGTCCTTTATGAATTCAGGAGCCCCAAAGCAGCCATATTCTGCATACAAAGCAGCCATATTCTTGGCTTGCGGGTTGCACATGCGCATGTGTCTGGGTTCCCAGGTTTTGTAGAGCTGGTCAGAGCTTGTTCAGCCTATAGCTACCCATGCTGATCAAACCCAGCATCCCAGGAGCGCCATGTGTCAAGCACATACCTCTAGATTTGCCTGTACTTGCTTCTCAGTAAGCACAAACACTTCTCCTGTAAGTGACATTGGGCATGTGTATATAATGTAGCACATAGGTAGCTTGAGGGCATAGGCAGCTAGAGGGAGAGCACTCTGGCAGAATGCACACAGATTTATACATCCGCCACCAGTCCTGACTTCGTGGGAAAGTGCAGGATTTACGCAGCAACTGCAGTCGGCCTCCTGGTGGCGGGCGCCGTCATGGCCCCCGAGCCTTCCAGCGCCGCAGTGGCCGTCTCTGCCCCTTCCACCCGTGGCCTGCTCGCCAAGGATCCTCCCACCGGCGACGACAAGGGTGGCGACGAAGGCGATGAAGGCAATGAGGGTGTGGCCGGGCTCGTGGCCGGAATTCGCGCTAGCACGGACAACGGCGACGAGGGCAACGAGGGCGACGAGAACAACGAAGGTGACGAGGGCGACGAGGGTGACGAGGGCGATGAGGGGATCGAAGGCGACGAGGGCGACGAGGGCGACGAGGGCGACGAGGGCGACGAGGGCATTGAGGGGAATGAGGGGGATGAGGGAGACGAGGGCAACGAGGGGACATCCCCGGCTCCCACGACATCCACCGGCTCCACATTTTCGGCTGTTTTCTGCCAGAGCCAGGCAACCGCCCTGTCCTTCGCTGAGATGGAGGACGCACATGTGGCCGTCATCGCCACCGTCTTCACTGAGTTCTGCCGTGATGACTTTGAGAATGTTGCAGCCACCTCAGTGGCTCTTGCCGCCTCAGACGCTGCCCTTGCGTTTGCCCGCGCTGTTGCGTCCACTCAGGCCGCCTGCGTGTCCACCGGCAAGGCCTTTGGTTGCGCCTCCGCAACCGCCACGGCCGAGGCGTGGGCCACAGCCACCGCCGAGGCGCACGCCACGGCTGTGGCTATATCTGCGGAGGAGTGCGACTGCCTCGCCAAGTCCCAGGCACTGTCCGTTGGCACAGCATCCACCTTCATCACGCTTGCAGCTGACGCATTTGCCCGCGCTGAGGTGGTTGCATGCTCCGAGGGCAATGCCGCATCGTTCGCCACCGCCTACGCAGACTGCTCTGCTCTCGCCTACGCCACCGTCTGGACCAAGGCCATCGCTGAGGCGTTCCTGGAGGGCGACTGCTTCTCCTCTGAGGTCGCCACCCGCATCTTAGCCGAGACCACCGGCGAGTTTGGCGTCATCGAGGGCTGCGAGCGTGACGACTTCTCTATTGGCGACGCCTTTGGCGACACAAGCGGCTCCACCGCCGAGGGCGTACGCTCCTGCTGCCCTGGGCATTAATGCGAATTCACACAGTTTTATCGATATTGAGAAACCTGTGGCATTTGCACACTGTTAGAAATGTGCTGGACTGTGCTCGCTGCACATGATCTGCTTTGTGCTACTCCCCTGCGCTTCACATATCCGTCCGTGCCCCCAGTTTTCAGTGTTCAGTGCTCCGAAATTCATCAACTGGCTGACATCTCCGTGCTTGTGTTGCGCCGGGCTGAGCACTGGCTAACCTCTGTGTGATGTGTGTACAGCAGGCGGCTGACCACGTCCCGTAAGCTGCCGGTAGTGAAGGAGAGATTGGTGATGATGGCTTCGTGTGTTGTGATGCTTGCCACCGAGAGCCAGCGGCGCATCTGAATGCAGTGACGTATGCATGCCGCTAAGCACCCCCCCCGGATTCTTGCGCTGGACCCAATTACAAGTGGGTCTGCCATGCGTGGCCGAGCTGCGTGTGGGTTTTAGGACTCTGATTTTGATTTCTTGCTTCGCTGGAAAGGAATTTTTGGCATCTGTGTGTGTCGATGCGCATGTAGTGTGCTCGCACGAGCTCTAGACTCCCCAGA
>JALKAD010000068.1:60698-72250 GCA_024500015.1 Ulva compressa | reverse complement strand
ACACACGCCGATTTGCTCGGGTGCGGGGTTGCCCCAGTACGGCATCCTAAAGAATACTACCTTATGCAGCGAACTTGCTCTTCACCCTCCCCAGCGGGACATCGCCAAAAATCAAAGCAATCAGGTTTGCAAGTTCGAACCTCAAGGTCCGTTGGTGGCAGTGGGCATTCGCTGCCCTAGAGTGGTTCCTTGATCACAAGGGCCCGAACGGAGGCGCGGCTGCAGCGTGGTACACGCAGGAGATCAGGAGTGCGTCCCTTGCGTCGGCAGCCGATGTCCGCAAGCTGGCCAAGGCTTGCATTCAACGCCTGCTCGACGATCGAGAACCGGCCATGCTTGCATTGGTGGACGGGGCAGACCTGCAGAGTTCTGGTCTACGTGCACCGCCGGCAGCACCGCCACCTGCACCGACGGACTCGGGGGGGGGCGGAGGGAGCGATGGGGGTGGCAAGCCAGATGGTGGTGCACCGAAAAAACCCAATCCGCGAGCGGGGAAGGCGAAAAATTCAGAGAAGTGCGAGGCGGCGCCACGACGCAATCCGGGACGTAGCGGCAGGGCGAAAACGGGCAAAGGGGAGGGTGCCGATGCGGGGGGGAAAGCTGCTGAGGGTGCGCTTACCTTGACACACTCCACGCCGAGCGGCACGCTGCACGTGCACCCACCCACGACGAGACAACGCCCGTCAACCAGACCCTCTCGCGTGTCATGATGCCAGGTAAAGACAGTGACTTACTGTACCTGCTGCTGCAGGGCGCAAGACCATTGGCGCAGCCTTTGTGGATCTTACGCAGGACGAGCGGGTAGTTGTGTCCGTGGAGCGCCCTCGCCCCCTAGAGCCCGGTACGCAACTATCAGCGACGGAAGAAGACCACAGGGTGAGGGGACAGGTAGATGCGGTGATGGCTTTTTTCACAGGTGCCAGCACCCTAACCCCTGACGACACTCAGCCATGGTTCGAGCTAATGGTGAAGGCAGTGCGGCTGGTCGGGGGGGGTTCCATGACCCAGGAGGAATTGGCTGAAGCATGGGACCAGTACTGCCCCCAGCCCACGGCGACCTGTGAGCCCCAGGGTGCGACGGGCGCGGATGACGAAGACGACGGCGAGATAGGCCAGAGCGGCGCTTCACCACACTCATCGGAGGGTACTGAGTCTGAGGACGACTTCCACCTCGCTGGGGGCAGCGGCAACAAGAAGGCGCAGCCCCCAGCACGCAGCGGCGACAAGAACGCGCAGCCCCCAGCACGCAGCGGCAACAAGAAGGCGCAGCCCCCAGCACGCAGCCGCAACAAGAAGGCGCTCCCCCCAGCACGTCCCCCATCGGAGAGGAACCGCAAGCGCCAGCTGGAGGACTTACCTCCAAGTGTGGACACGCCGGCCAAGGATGGGGTCGGACCCTCCAAGAGAGGGCGTTTAACGCGCAAGACGCCTGCGGAAGGGGACAGGGAGGACGGGACAGCCCTAGAGGATGTCGATGGAGCGGCGGGGGAGCGCCGCGGTGAGCAGGGCCAAGCCCCCCCGGGAGGCGCGGGGAAAAAGGACGAGGGTGTTGCTGCTGGTGCTGGAGCAGCGCTGGGAGCCACAGCAGCAAGAGAGGGCGGTGAGGCGCCAGCTGAAGAAGAGGATACCATAAGAGACGGGACTGATCAGGGGGGAGCGGCCGCAGGGGCGGCGGGGAGGGCGGACAAGGATGGCGTGCCTGATGCGGCAGCAGGGCGGAGTGCCACAGCAGCAAGAGAGGGCGGTGAGGCGCCAGCTGAAGAAGAGGATACCATAAGAGACGGGACTGATCAGGGGGGAGCGGCAGCAGGGGCAGCGGGGAAGGCGGACAAGGACGGCGTGGCTGATGCGGCAGCAGGGCGGAGTGCCACAGCAGCAAGAGAGGGCGGTGAGGCGCCAGCTGAAGAAGAGCAGGCCATTGAAGACGGGAATGATCAGGGGGAAGCGGCAGGAGGAGCGGCGGGGAAGGCGGACAGGGACAGCGCGGCTGATAAGGCAGACGGGAGGGGTGCTAAAGGTGCAAAGGGGGCGGCGGGGGAAGGTGGAAAAGGGTGACGCGGCTGCTGGTCCACCATAGGAGTCGGCCCGAGGGACATAAGCGAGGCCAGGTAAGCCGCCGGACTTGCGCATAGGCAGGCCACCCTAGAAGCGACAGGGGCGATTACCGCTGGGATCGAACAACCGGCTGAACCATGTTGTACGCCCGCCACGACTGCCTCGCCGCAGTTTAATACAGAAAGCTGACCCAGTATACCACGGAGTGGGTCACCCACGTCCGGTGGGTGTGGCGAGCATGGTGACAGCATGACAATGTAATTGCGCAGTGTCACATCGACTGCGTTACAGTTGACTTGAAGAGACACATGCAGCGCTAGTTCTGTGACACGTAAACTATGCACTGACAGATGCGATCTCATAAGACACTGTCGCGATGCAAGGTTATCACTCTACAACACAATCCATTCCAAATCACTGCAGCATGGATCACAGCGACAATCTGTTTACTGGCATGGTTTCGTTACAATCGGCATTTGTGCTAGGAGGCATCTAGCACAACGCATCCGTACTGCGTTACCCACTGTAACCAGCCAGGGTCCTGCAATTGAGACCGCTGGCCACGTCGTCCTAGACCTGCTGTGCGGGTTGGGGCGTGTGTATATCATAGATGAATCTGCCGTCCTGGCATCACTCCGGCCGTACGACACACGTGCAGCAGGCTGTCCCCGGGTCGTCAAGCAGGCAACTACCCTGAGTCCGAAATGGCACTACATCGACAGTGCGACAACCCTCCTTATTCACCGATGGGGTGGCCGGCGAGGACAGAAAGGCCTTCCACATCCACTGCTCTTCAGGCTCGAAGGTGGGATCATAGGGATCAAGCCGGGTATGGCTGAGGCTGCTGTCCCATTGTAGGTCGCCGGCAAAGATGCGACAACCCTCGAGGTTGGGCTCCAGGCTGAGATCCGGCAGTAGCAAGTCCCTGCATGCCACAGTGCGATTGGACAGGCTCGGGGATGTGGGCCCCAGCAGGTTCAGACCGTGAGGCAATGCACCCCCCCCTGTCCAGGGACATCGTGGGACGTCCCGTACAGCTGGAAGTACAAGTGGAGTGGTGATAACGTGGGCAGCACTTCCCACACAGGCGGGCATCGGTCGAGGTGGAGTGTAGTTTCCTCATCTATCCGATGGCGGAGGCCCACGGCCACCGCGAACAGCATTAGCCACACATACTTCCTTTCCCCTGAGTAGGGTGGCTTCGGGCCACCGGCCGGCCACGCAGAGGGAAATGGCCACCGCGCCACTACGGTGGGATCCACGCGGTGCCAGTCTCGCCCACGCTCCAACTCGCGCGGGAAAGCTGCCTCAGTGAAACTAGCTAGATCGTAGTCTACCTCCCTGATGGGATGTATGGACCTGTTGCGCATGGGTCGCTCCATTGACTGGCAGCAAGGTCGACGTAAGCAAAGCACCCGGTGAAGCTCGGATCAAGCGCCAAGCGGCATATGATGATGCTATAAACCAACATGCATCTACCATAGGATATGAGCCCACAGACACCAGAGCTGGGCGTCTAGCTCCGCGGCCACCGAGCGACGGTGGTGACGAGTGGCCACCGGATTGTCGCGGCAGGGGCTTGCACGCGTACACGTCGTTCAAACCGCTTTCGCACGCGAGTCTCGACGGATAATGAATAGACGTTGTAACACCACGATGCAGATCTGAATAGTGGTCTGGATATTGCAGACCTTTATGGTATGGCCAAAGGCGAAGCATATAACGACTGTCAACTGTCCATAGCCGCTGTCCATCGACAGATGCTACTGTAACCGGCACAAGCTTCCAATATAATCTTTCAATCTATGTTTTTCCGATATAGACTCTGTTGCGGCGCTGCTAGCACTGATCGGCACGCGTGTCGCTCCACGTTAGCAGCCTGGAAGCCGCCGGTCACTGGAGCGACTGAGCTCCTCCAGAGCTCCTCATTGCTCTGAGCTATTCATCTTCGCTAGATCGTACGGTGGTGGCCAGTGCGTACAGCGGGCTGTTTGCTAGCGCTGGCTACCGTTGTTGCGTGGCCGCGGAGATTGTCAGCTGCTTTGCATCCTCTCTGCAAGCGGTCAGGTGATGCACATCCCATCTATTTAATTACTGTATTCCTTTCCAGTAAGGGGCTGCTCCTGATGTCAGCCGTCAATCTGGTACCGGCACATGTGTTAACCGTAGTTGAGCGGCACGCAAAATCCAGTCCCTAGCGGGCCAGACTGGCTTGACCACTCCTCATATCTGCCCCCCTTCTTTGTTTCACTTGGGATAGTCGGGGATGCCAAAGCGCCAAGTCGTTCGGTCTCGGGATGTGCCATAGGATGTTGCTTATCCAGCGAGCCTGTGCGCTGCTTTGCAACAAAGCCATTCCGCACACGGTCCATCGAATCTCTTCTCAGATAAATGTATCCTTGGATGTTCCTACGACCTGGTGCCTGCAACCATCCTGCCCTCGAAGTCCCTTCCGCGGTACTCGGGGAAAGGTCAGTCCAGTTCCCGCGCAGAGGTAGGTTCATTGTCCCAAAGAATGCCCACACAGGTCACAATCTTTGTCACATTGCCTCTGGCGTGACCATGCGATCGGGGCGTGTATGCCAGTGGGAAAGTCCCGCTCGTTAAAGGGCTCGAAAGTGCACTTGCGAGCCATCCGCCCAGCGCTTGTCCAGCCTCGTCCGTCAACGGAGCCTCTTACGCGTACAAGCACATGATATCCAACATGCAGTCATACTGCCTCACATCTGCGAGGCGATGCGTAGGCATGTAGGTCCGAAAATGCTGTTCCCGTTGATCGCGCGCAGCTTAAACATGGTACACCATGACGTCCTCCATGCCGTCCCCGTTGATCGCGCGCAGCATGAACAGCTTGTAACGGGACGTCCTCCGTGACGGCACCCGCGGACCACCCGATGACGTCCTGGCGACGTCATCCACGGTTCATCATGGCCGTTACGTAATCCTCTTGCGAGCCGCCTATCCGGCGGCTGTGGTGACGTCACACAGACGTCCGCACTTCGCGTCACCGGCTCGTCTGCGTGACGGCAGAATGCAGCCATGCCGGGACTGCCGCCATCCAGTGACGTCACTGAGACGTCACGCGACCATGGGGACTTGTCCTTAATGGCATCGTGACGGCACTTACGCGTCCGTGTGACGTCCTCAGTATAAAATTCTGCGAGGACTGGCCGAGGACGTCCTCGCAGGACTGGCAGCATCGTTGTAGTGGCGTGGCCAGGCACCACCGCCCGGCCCGCCAGCCGCATGCGCAGCGGAGCCGCTGCGAGGACCAGGCGCGTCACACCACGGCACAGAGTGGTGGAGAGTTCGCACATGGCATTCTGCAAGAACGCTCGCCTAGACACGGCCCCTGAAGCCGCAGCGAAGTCAGCGATCTTGTTCAGGAAGGCGAACGCACCCGTGCCCACCCGGCCAAACGTCTCATGCGACAGGGACACCCCGCGTTTCGTGTAGTTGCTGCTGCATGCGCATGTTGTGAGATGAGACGCTGCCGATGCGTGCATGCCAAAGCAGCTGGTCACGTCGACGCGTCGATGTCTGGCGCGCATGCGCATGTGCATGTAACAGGTGACCATGGCGCAGGCGCCCCGTAGCAGCGCTACAGCTGCAGGGGTGACCGATTATAACGCTGACGTATGTACGTCATATATATATATATGACGCGTTGGAGTTAGAGCCGCATCTCGCTGCTGCGTCACGAACGGAAGCGGGCGTGTCCTGGACGCCCGGCATGCGGCAGTTCGAACTGCACGGGGGCCCCCGATCGGGGCCCGAGTTGCCATGGGGACGTTTCTCCACAGGGCGTTGCGCGTCGTCACGGCCCGAACGACGTCGATAGCTGTAGGGCAGATCTCAAGCGCTTGATCAGCTGTAGGGCAGACGTCTGTAGGCAGTGCCGCATACGTATACGATATAGCGAGATAGCTGTATGTGGACGGCCTGTACAGATACGTATCTGCAACAGATATATACATGTGCCCGAACTCTTGGAGCCGGCCTGGCAAATTTTTTGGATGTTGACTGCAACTTCCATGGGCAATGATCGAACTTGAAGGCACTCGAGTGATCACGACGCTTACTAGCTATAGGTGACGGCACTAAAAATGCACCGTCGCGTAACGACTCGTAGCGACTCGCGCGCGATCGCGTTGCCGGTTGTGATACGCCCTTTGCTTTTGGCCATAGGCCCACGAGGTTTTGGGCACACTAGTCCGCGCGTGCATGCGGTTCACCTCCGGATCCGTACGCTGCGCGCGTAAACTTGAATCGTGCGGCCTGTATACGTAAAGGTATGCGCAGCTGTTCTCGAGTACGTGAGCGCTTACAATTATATGGCTAATTGCAATTGCAGTCCACTCACACTATCCAAATCGACGCACCGAATTGAAATATCTCCGCATCCTTCCGACTACAGACAGTGTTAAGCTTGCTTAAGTAGCACCAGCGGCCAAGATCTAGACCGTCTCGAGTTCCGCGGCCGGTGTCCCAGGCGTCCTGTCGACCGGCCACTACTACTGGCACGGGCAGCACTACATGTACAGCCATGGCAGCACTCGTTCAAACGTGGTTTGAATTTGTGATGACAGCGCTAATTTGACGCAGAGCAGGCTTGTTTCCAGGCTTACCTCTAGGTGCGCTACATACGTGGGTGTGGCGTGGTACCGGTTCCCGTGGTGGTGCACAGCATGATGCATATGTGCGACTGTTGCGGTTGATATATAGTGGCTTAAGCTTGTGGATTCTTGCGTATTGCAATTGTTGCCTGCTGCCAGCCGCTTGCGATTCTTTTTACTGCATGCTTGTTTGAGATTGATCTTAAGTCCAGCTATAGCTTGCAATCCGGCCCTCGCTGCCCTCGCTGCCCTCGCTGCTGCAGCGTTGTTCTCGATGCAACACGCGTGCTACAGCGCTGCGCGGATCCACGCGCGCCAACCATGTATATATATCAAATCTTCCGTCATAAGTGCAAACCTCCAGCAAGATTTGATTGCGAAGCAGACAGAGGAGATTCATCAGAGGGGTGTGTTTTTTGGGGCGGCGCCGGTTGGCATGAATCGGGATCCTGCAGCCTGGAACCAGCTGGGCTGATCAGCTCGAGCTCATGAGCTCTGGCGGGATGATCAGCTCGAGCTCATGAGCTCTGGCGTGTTTATGTGCATTGCCTCGATAGTCGCACATCATGATCAGCAAGTCCAGACATCCCGTCGACGGGGCAGGCGGCTACATATTATTGTCCAAGGGGTTCGCCGATTTACGCTGCAAATCCATAAGGTTTTGACTGAATCAGGTGCCTTTTGAGTGGCTAACGCGTCATGATCGTACGGTGATAATTATTGCTGCAGCTGTAACTGCAGCATGGACGTATCATGAAGGCGGCATGCCGCACGCACGCATGCCGCAGTGTAAAACGCGAAGCTTCATACGGTTCACACAGCGGCATTCGTGCGACTCCACTCATGCATTCAAGTTGTACTGTAATGGTTAAAATCACACCTACGTGGACCCCTTTCACAGTGGCACCTGCGCGTGCAAATCTCAAGCCTAAACATTGCACCCAAGAGCGAGTCAGGATGTATATATTGTTGAGAAAACGGCGGAGGTTTGCTGTTAACTTCGGGATCTTACGTACCCAGGCCTAGCCCTGAGTGCTTAAAGTACCTGCGCGAGCCGAGTGCGCAGCCTGCTCGGCTTTTCGCCGACCATATGAGATGCATCCTCTGAATAGTGTGCTATAGCGACAGCATGATGTGTTACACAGTGATAGATCTAGGACCCAGCAGCGCCAGGCAACAGACAAGGCAACACGCAAAAAGACAGCATGATGTGTCGCAGCGGTTCGCCGAGGAAGGATTCCTTCGGAAGGAAACATGTACCTCGTCGTAGTACATGCCGTTTGATACACCGGTTCATGGCATGCGGCCGTTTACAACTTGAACCATGATGCTTTGGTCAGTGTGAAGGGGTAATATGATTTGTCCGAGACGGATAACCGCCTGGAAGATGGCCATGGCGCATCAAGGCATGGCCACGTGCAAGAGGTGACAAGAATGGCACCGTAGTGGCATCAGGCAATGGATAAACTGTGCACACAGCTGTGTATGATTATTAACATTACAAGTGGTAACAGCAGAACTGCCAACACTGGTCTGGCAACCCTCGTTCTGCTGCATCTGCACATCCTCGTTCTGGCATCCGCACTGCATCCACACTGCTGGCGGGCCTTCCTGTCCCCACGGACGGCCTACCGGCGCTGGCGCTGACGGGCCATCGCGCATAGGCTTGCGTCGTAGCCCCCCCCCCCCCCCGCCGTCCCTCCTCCTCCCTCCCTCTTCCCTCCTGCCCGCACACCTCCCCATTTCTCCTCTGCCCCCCTTCCTGACACCGCTGGTACAGCCGGGCTGGCTGTGGCCGCAGCCCCTTCGACCGGTGCCTCGCGGCCTCGGAGATGGCCATAGCGCGCGGCTGCGCGCCCGTGTAGAATGCTAGTGTGGAGTCGGCGCCCGCCAGTGGGCCCTGAGCATGCTGTCTGTGTTTGGTGTGCGCATGGACTGTGTGGTACTGTGCGGTGCTGCGCTCGGTTCCTGCGTTGTTTGTGTGTGTATGTGTGTGTGTGTGCATGCACATGTGTGTGCTTGCTTTCATGCCGGCGCAAGTTTGAACGAATTCGTTCTGGCATTTGCTCGTGCGGAGAGTTGCGGAGAGTAGCCTTGGTGCTTGCGGTGGGCTGTCTGTCTGTTTGCGTGTTGCCTTGTCTAGACATCAGATCTGTTGCCTCGGCGCTGCTGGGTCCTAGATCTATCACTGTGTAACACATCCTTGTTCTGCTGCATCTGGGGGGTGTTGTGGCTGGCTGGCTGGCTGGCTGGCTGGCTGACTGGCTGGCTGGCTGGCTGGCTGGCTGGCGCTGGGGGGCTGTGCTGGAGTTCTGTGCTCTGTGAGTTCTCAGCAGGTTCACAGTGACACACACAGGTCAACCACAGTGCCAAGTACTAGTGTGCAAGTCATCCGAATATTCTATTTCGAATATTCTATTTTTGCACACGCAATCACATACTGTCATCACGTCACCCACACGCACCTTGCACCTTGAAGAGTTACACAGGTCAGGTGTCTGCCTTGGGGGGGTTTCGGCCGTCTGCTTTCCTGCTGTTGCCCTACTAGGGCTAGTAGCTGCCGGGCTCTTGCTTTCATCTCCGTGTAACACAGGTCAGGTGCACGTGGGGGGTGTGGGGTGCCAGTGAGGGGCGTTGGTGGTGTGTTACAGTGTTACACGGAGATGAACGCGAGAACGCAAGAACGCAAGGGGTGTGGGGTGCTGGTGAGGGGCGTTGGTGGTGTGCTTGCATACTGTTGCCCTTGCTGCTGCCCAGTGGGTTCTTAAGGGTAATTACGTTGATCTCCGTATTTCACACACACGTGTCCGGCTGTATGTTCACAGCTACCCACCAGGTACCGCGGTCCGTGCCGCACCCATGCATGCCATATGACCATATGGCGAGAACAGGATGCACGTGATTGCGGTGTGATGCACGTGAACACGGTGTTGGTGTTGAAGTGTGTTGAAGTGAGCGTTACAACACTGTGATGATCATGAATATGTAGTCCCGGGCACTGGTGCATGAACTAGTACTGAGTTATGCATGCCAGTGGCAGTCCCACCAATGCATGAAATGCTAGCACCCAAGGTTGCGCCCCCGGCCTCAGGGAGCACGGGTCCCTGGACAGCGGCCAAGCAGGTGTACATATGAGCACATGAATATGTGCACATGCATGTACCAGACTGACAATACCACGGACCCGCCATCCATACTGCCGCTTGCGCGGCGGCCCGCGGCTGATCGCAGGGGAGGATTCTCCCTCGACGCCAGGGTGAGCGATCACACGCAGACACAGTCCCGAGCCCCCACCCCAGCATCCCCTAACGGGACTTACGGCGAGATGTGGGTGGCAGCGACGCGGCGCGGCGCAAGAGGGGGCCACCGCACAGGTAGTGCATGCATCTCCCACGAAGCTTCTTTAGTGGTCGCATCGCATCATCACGCGGAGGCCTTTCCGGTCCGGGTTATTCTGCAAGCTGGGGGGTGCAGTCTAGGGGCAGCGGGCGGGCGCAAGCTGAGGTCGTGAGGCCCTGGCCACCCTCGACGCCCGGGGACAGGTGCGGGCCCGCAGGGGGGCAGAAGCTACAATGGGACGGGAGCTGCGCGCGGGGCCTGCCAGGGCCCCCCCCCCCCCCGGGGGGGGGGGGGGGGGGGGGGGGCTTGCGGCGGGCACATGCATTGATCAATGAATCCTGGTGTCATGACGCTCGGCGCGCTGTGCTCTGGAGAGGCCGGTAGGAACGGCCTCCTCCAACGCTGCAGCGTCTGCGGCGGCAGCAGCGTCGGCGTTGATCGCTGCGGCGGCAGCACAGCCAGTGGGTACACCGCCGGGGTCTTCGACATCCATGGCAGCGGCCCCTGCACCCGAGGCGGCGGCGATGACATTAGAGATGGCGGCAGCGGCAACCGCGGCCGCGGCGACTCCGCCCGACCCAAGTGCAGGGGGCAGTGGCCCCCTCCATTGGAAGGGAATGCCATCTGCGCACGAGCAACCGTGACACTTCCAATGCATGTCACTTATCCGTGCACACGGGGGGGGGGGGCTCTATGTGGCCGGCTTGCGTGTTACACGGTGATAGGTCAAGGAACCAGCAGCGCAGATCGAGGGATGAAAGCACGGAACAAAACAAAAGGAACAGACACAAGCTGCACGGTCACCCCACATGTCGGCATGACCCGCGCAGACACGCACGCGAGGTGGCTGGAAAGGCAGCGCTGCTAGCCGTGGCGGGCAGAATCCGCCCGGTGGCCGAGTTGTGAGGCAGTGCATCAGATGATTGGATGTGCTACTGGCATGACTAGCGCATAACGTTGTTATCAACAGTCTGTAGCCACACACACTGAGCACATCCGGCCAGCGTGTGGCTGTGCGCGCATGGCGGAGCAATTGTGGAATTGAACAATTTATACAGTGTGGCTGGGGTGGCATGCATGGGTGTGGCATGCATGGGTGTGGCGCGGGTGTACGGCTGTTGCAGATGATTGTAGCTTGTTGGATATCTGGCGAACTCCTACTTGCTGCTGAGCGGTTGCTGGCCTGCTTGCCACAGCCGAGTGGTTTCGATGTCGATCTGCAGAGACACCACGGTGTTATCAGCCTGAGGTGCCATAGATATGGCCGGTGCACACACCTGCTGACTCAAGCAGTGCTGAGCAGTGCTGAGCCTGATGCGATGTGGTGCAGGGCTTGCAAGCACGTGAAGGAAGCGCCCCCCGAGTTCTGAGTTTCCAAACAGCGCCGCCAGCCGACTCAAGCCTCAAGCAGCCTTAACCACAGACGATGTACCTCAGATTCACAGGTGCAGGAACTCGCATACATGTGTGCCTGTGCAATGAGTGCAATGCATTTGGTCGACCACTTGAGGCATTGAACCCCCCAAATGACAGCTGTAAGTT
>JALKAD010000068.1:0-28189 GCA_024500015.1 Ulva compressa | reverse complement strand
GTGGGGTACATTGGGAAAGTAGGGTCCATTTTCCCAATAATCAGGGCAGATTCGGCCTGAAAGTGTCCGATTTCCCAATATTGCAATTTGAGGCAACAGGCAGCTCCAGTGCATGTATATATGCCCTATGGACGTCCCAATGTTGTTGAAATAGGTCCCAGGTGTCCGCGTGAATGGTGGGAGTGCCAGAGGGCTGAGTGCCCACCCCCCTCTATGGCGTTTCCATGCATACTTGACAATTGCTTTCAACATTCAATTGCACTGTCAAGTACACGTGTACAGCAGCTGAATAATAAGTGGGGCGGCCGCCCCCCGAGTACAGACATGATTGCACCCTGTCACATCTAGAGACAGCCGTTGGTGAGGGGTGCAGAGGCAACGAAAGGTGTCACACCGCGGCGTCGGGGGTGATGCCGAAGCACTCGGCGAGGCCGGCGTAGGTGGGCAGCGCGACGTCGCGGCTGCGGAAGATGTTGCGGCCGACGAGGTCCTCGCCGGCGGCGCGGCCGAACAGCGTGTTGCGGATCGCGTCCGAGATCTTGCCGTCAAGCTCGTTGGCGGGGGAGGTGGCGAGGTTCCGTACGAGGCTGTCAAGGAAGTTGTCAGCGTCGGGGCGGAACGAGACCTCCGGGCCATCTGGGGTCTCGGCCACGTTCAGGAACACCGACTGCAGCATGCAATCACGGTTTGTCAAAACACTGCAAGCAGGCAGTGCATGTATGTCCACACCCGCTGCAATCTGGGATTACAGCAAGACTGATGGTCTTCGCCATATTTGCATGAGGACGTGCTACCGTGAATAATGCACAGCCGTGTATGTCAGGCAGCGTTACGACTCGGTACTTACAAGCCAGAAGTTACACTGTGGGTGCGCAGGTTGGTTCGCGTATTCGCGATTTCGATTGGGGAAGACCACGCAGGATGGGACGCTGAGCAGGAGAGGAACAGCATGTCGCAGCATGGCACAGCATGCGGCAGCATGCAGAGCGCACCTCAGGCATGAAGGCGTCAGCAACAGAGATGTCTCCCACCATGTTGGGAACCAGGTCATGGCCCATCCTGCATCGCACGGCCACCGACTTCAGGGCTTGATATCAGGGCGATTAGTCCGTTTGAAATTTTACAGCTCCTAGTTTCAGAAGCCAGGAAGAAGTCAGGCGCAAGCATAGGCATGCGCACACAGCATCCGCAGACATGCATTGAATGGATGCAGTTTCACAAGAGCAGGGCAGGCCGGACGCACCGGTAGGCCATGCTGAATTCGGTCGAGGTGTCGGGGGTGTTGATGAGGCGCTCCGTCGCCTCAAGCTCGGCCTGCGAGATGCCCAGCGCCGGCAGGAACTCTGTGAGCACGACCTGCTGCAGCTTGGCGATGACGACCGACTGCACGAGGTCAAAGAGCTGGTTCTCTGTGAGGCGGGGGCTGCGGGTGCGTGCCACGTCGCACAGCCTGTTGTGCTCCCGCAGCCACACCTGCAACAACTCCGTCGTCATCCCATGCATATATACATGTGTGCACCTACTCTATGTGCATATGTGCACCTCCTCTAATCCGGCTTCGACTCAGCCTTTGATGCACTTCAAGTTCAAAAGCCAAGTCAATCTGCAGGTGGCAGTGGCCTGGTATTTCTGGCCGTGGCTGCTGGGCCGTGCTGGGCCGTGCTGGATTCTGGGGTTTTCAGGTGTATGCAGCAACCACTTGGTTGTGGTCATCAACGCGCGGCACTCGGAGACTTGAGGCGCACGGTGTGCTGTGAGAAGAGGAAGGAGTGCTCCGAGATGCGGATGTCGCCGGCAAGGAAGAAGAAGCGGCCGAGCTCGTCCGCAAACGTTGTCACGGGCGGGAACTCCGCGCCTTGGCCAATGGCGGCGCGCAGGTTGCAGGAGTTGGGGAGGCGCAGCGTGTCGCGAAGGAAGATGGGGTCTGTTCCGTAGATCATGCCGGCATCGATCTGAGCGGTGTGGATGTTGAGGGTGGCAGGGCAGCCGCGGCGGAAGGTGGCAACGTCCCGCTCTGCTGTGAAGGGCTCGATTGCCGATCCGATCTCAAAGCGCCGACCGAAGCGCACATCCTCGATGCCGAGCGCAACATCGTGATCTGCATGCATGCACAACATCGTGATCTGCATGCATGCACAAGATCATGGTCTGCATGCATCGCAACAGGCCGGTGATTCAGGTGAGATTCGATGCAAGGGTATGCTATGAAGTGGAGCCGCATGTTTCGTCGTGGCTACGCGGCGTGAGGGGATTTTGGACGGGGCGCACCGATGAACTGACCAAAACTCCAGACCATGTTGGATAGGCCGAACGAGTTGACCGCGTTGCCATCCTTTGTGATGTCACTGATCGCGCGAATGTTCTCCGTCATCTGTATGCCCCACCAAGTTCAGTGCCGGCAGTTGAGCCACACCCACTGGCAAATGGCAATCCACATCCGCCATCCTACATGCACGGCTAGGCGAGCCACGGCGATGCACAGCGCGGCGCAGCACAGCGCAGCAGCTCCCAACGTGGGGGGGTTATAATTATCACCAATATAATTATCACCAATATAATTATCACCAGATGCTCCAGAACATGGACATGGCATGAGCAGCACTTCATAGTATGGGACACCAAAGCAAAGACTGTATTATTTGGTTCGGGGTCAGACAGCTGGTACGGGATCAGGCTGACATGAACATCGACAAGAATGCGGCGCACCAGCTCATCATCGCTGCGGCGGACGCAGCCGCAGGTGCGTGAGAAAATGCGGACAGCATTGAAGCCTTGCCGCTCGAGAATGGCATCCGGTTCGGCCGGGTCTGCCATGTCTGCCGCAGCAATGTTCTCTTGAAAGGGTTCCGTGAGGCGGGCGCCGGGGCCGACGCCGTTGGCAGAGTCAGCGGAGAACCGCTGCGCATTCCCGCCGCCCAGCATGGCCAGCATGCTCACTCCCAACACAAACTGCTTCGGCATCATGGCTGCTTTGTAAGAATGCAATTGCCAGGATAGGGATGGTCCAGGGACTCAAAGAGTGTGAGAAGCGATTCTCACGGAGCTGTAGGTAGAGCGCTATGTGTATACGGAGAATTGCTACTAACTGATATCTCTGGCAATCAGGCGCTGGCGTGCTGCTGGATGAAACTGATCGAGCGCTGCCGAAAAAAGGGTGGGAAAATGAGGTACAATCAAAGTACGGCTGATGGGATGGGGCCAGAGGCGAGGACAAGTGATAGATGAGTCGGGGGGAGAGCCGGGCACTTGCAGTGTATGGGTCAGCACACTGCCCTGCCTTATATACCGGTTGGCACGGCGTCTCATCATGATGGCTCTGCAGTGCTCAGCAGTGCAGCACATGTGATCTTCCAGATTTGCAGAAGGAGCGGATCAGCACGAGAGAGAGTCAAAGCATGCAAAGTCTGGTCAGGGAGTTCGCAGCTGTAACTAGTGAAACTGGGTATTTTAGAAGAGTTTGGCTGGGACCCGCACCGGGGATGAGCGTTTCGAGAGCTCGGGATGGCGTTTCGGCCACAGGATCTCTCATTATGCGCGAACATTGTCCAGATCGCGGAGGGGTGCTCCCCAGCTCGCAGCTTCATGCGGGTCCCCGAGGCCCCGGTCGCCACGAGTAACGGAAGCTGTGGACAGCGCTTGGTCCTGCGCAAACACGCCAGGCCAAGTCACACCTGATGCTGCCGTTGAACAAGTTCAGAGTATGCATCGTACAACATTCCGATGCGCTATGCATGCTGGCATGCTGCACGAAGGCATCTTGAAATGCGAGAGCGACACTTGCTGGCCCGGAGGTTAGAACTCTTGCGAACATGGTGAGCCTTGACGTGGCACGAGGAAGCTCCTCAGAATCTTTAAATCATATGTTAAAGGGTAGGAGGGATGTGTGATGTGCTCAGGTTGAGTACGAGGGGGCTCTCGAGATGATCAGACCACGAAGCACAGCATCCTGCGGGCTCATGCGGAGCTCAAGGTTCCATACGTACGCCACCTGGCATCTTGAGTCTGTAGGATGACTGTGCTACGTTAGAGGTTTGAGATACCAGCCTTCTCGTTGCTAAACTGGTTACAACCGCTCCGGAATGTGCTTGTTCCGGCAGCCGCGTACCGGAACAGCATCGTCGATTTGTCGAGGCACGACGTGCTCCACTGGCAGCCCACGCATGCCGCGCGAACTTTCACGAATTCAAAGCGATCCAGGGCATCCCAAGCTCCCGCAGCTCTGTGGAACGCTCCGTATATCTACGTTCTCCTCAAGTCTACTATGACGGAACGTCGCTGGCTGCCATGGCATGCAAGGATGCGTGCCAAGTAGTACAATGTCTCCGTGTAACGCAGTGTGTTGCGCAATTACAATCACACGGGGTTATGCATCCTGCGTCATGGCGCCCCACAGCGCATCTCCGCCAAGACATAGAAGGGCTGCAAAATCAAATTCGAAACCTATGATTAGCATGCGTGCAGCTCTTAATGTTGCAAGTCCGCCTGGCATGTGGCAGTTCAAAAAAAAAAAAAAAGAATCTGCCTCCAGAGTCCTCACGAAAATCACCAACTGCAATCACACCAGCGAATTACTGCACATGCCGCGCAGGACATTGCGCGCTTGCGTGCCAGGTTTGTCGGGCAGGCACTTCTGCAGCGCCTGGATGTCGGCTTCCCCACTGACAGCCTGCCGGCACTGCAGCTCAACTTTTGGTGCCTTATTGCAGGACTTTGGACTCGAGCAGGGTCTGCCTTTCACAGCATACAACAGGGGCTGTGCGGCTCGGCAGCGGCTAGGCGACCTTCTAGGGCCACGGATTACGGATGCAATTGCAAACAGTGACAGTTTGTCCCGGGACTTGTTGATCAAGAAGCTGATGGACTTCATGCGTGCGGAGGGTTTGACAGCGTTTGGACGAGCTGCACGGATCTGGCCACCACCTCACGATGAGAACGAGCGGCAGTCACAGCTTGCCCGAACAGCTGTGCCATCCCGGACAGGCTGCCTCCCATGGCATTTCCCCCACATCCCCACGCATGCACAGCAGCCTATTAGTAACCCAGCCTAACCCCCTTTTACATCCCCCTCCCCCCCCCTCTCCACCGCTGCTCATCCCGGCCTGTCCCCGGCCGCCAGTGTTGACACATCTTCGCAAAAAAACTCGTCTTGAAGATGCGACTTGCAGAAAATCGTCTGCAGATGGTGCAGGCGATGGCATATGCAAGGCCACCTGCGGACAGCACCGCTAGCCACGGGCATGCCTGCATGTATTGACCGCGGGCCCCGAGCTCTGTGCGCAGCAACAATACATAGCTCAGCTAGCAAAACCCCCTTGTAAACTAGTTACGACAGTTCTAGAATTTCGTGATTGCGATGATTTAGCAGTACCGTTGTGCACAATGCACATGTTCGGCAAGCTTGGCGCCGCGATCGGCGCCGCGATTGTCAACAGGCCATAGGCCCACCAAGCGCATTCGCGAGGATGACTGGAAGCATCACGTTGCCATCAGAAAAGAGCATGGTAGAGGCAGTACAGTGTTGTCTGCAAACCTGCCGATAGGCCCCGGGGGCACAGCAGAGCTGAATGGGTGGAGGATGTCGACCTCCCCCTGCGCATCGTATACTCTAGATATCTGTTCACTAGAACGGGGATTAAAAAACATTTCTGCGTGCACATGCCTTCTCTGTGTGTTGCTTGTTGGTGCAGCTGCTGAGTCATGGAGGCTGCTGACCGGAACAACCCTGTAGCGAATATTTCGCAATTGTCTTCAGGCACACAGTGTCCACGCCAAACTGGCCCACCCATGGGTGGGCCAGTGGGGTGGGAAAACTCGCGTGACTCAAGAAACCACTGAAACTACCGATTTTTAACGTTCTGATGGTGCCATGTAATAGTACATGTTATGCTGATTGCTGCGGAACCGATCTCAAATCGGCCATGTATCTGAGATGCAATGAGTGCTCTGGGCTTCAATCACTGCAGAGGGGTTGTTTGGCAATATTTAAGACCCTGAGCGCGACGAGTTGTTTATATGATTAATTATATTGCTGTTTGCGACGAGTGGGAGCGCGCGGACGTGTTCAAGTCAGGTGTGGCACTTGCAAGTGATCGACCATCTTCGAGTACCGTCTTTGCAGGAATCCGTACGCAGACAAACAGACGAATTGGCCAACACGTGTACTACTGCCGGCCGCCGCTCAAACCCCAGCCTTTGGTGGCAGGGCCACGTGGATGGCCTGGCCTTCGGTGGCAGTGCCATGGGGCTGGTGACCACGGCCGCAGCGTGTGGCCACGGACCCGCGTGAAGGCGAGTAGTTCCCGCATCCGTCCGGCCTGCTATGGCTAGCTTGGCGCCGGCTGGGCGCCATTGACCCAGCACCTGGTGCCTGTGCTTAGCATGTACATAGACTGCGCGGTTGTGCACTCCCTTCATGTTGTGCACTCGCTTCATGCGCTGTGTGTTACACGGAGATGAACGAAAGAGCCCGGCAGCGGGGGCAACAGCAGGAAAGCAGACGGCCAAAACCCCCGAAAGCAGACAACAGCAACAAGCAGCAACTGTCTCAGGTGAAAAGCCACAACGAACCGACACAGCCGACACAACCACACCCACGCATCCACACACACGCGCACTCCCGCACCCCACCACCACGGCACCCACGCCACAGCCGCCCACAGCAACCACCAGCCACACTGCGCACTACCGTCCACCCCGGCAAACCCGGCCACCACCGACCCCCCAACAGCAGCACCCCCACTACAGCCGGCCCCACTCGAGCACTCCACCACGGGCCCCCCGCCCGTGAGAGCCCGGGGGCTTACGCCCCCCACAGCGCATGGCGCACCAGCCCTCCCCCTCCGGCTGCCCGGCAGGGGCCTGAGGGCGGGGCGCGAAGGGCACTGGCGGCGCCGCATCGCTCCCCCCGCGGCAGCCCACGGGAAGGCAGGGCGGGCCAGCACGACAAGACGCGGGGCCGGCCGGCGACGCTGCAACCGCGTCCCCCGGTCTATCAAGGAGGCCAGCGGCCGCCTACAGCACGTCCGATGGGACAGCGTGGCCAGGCACCACCGCCCGGCCCGCCAGCCGCATGCACAGCGGAGCCGCAGCGAGGACCTGGCGCGTCACACCACGGCACAGAATGGTGGAGAGTTCGCACATGGTATTCTGCAAGAACGATCGCCTGGACACGGCCCCCGAAGCCGCAGCGAAGGCAGCGATTTTATTCAGGAAGGCGAACGCACCCGTGCCCACCCGGCCAAACGTCTCATGTGACAGGGACACAAAGCGGCACGCGCCGGTGCTGGAACGGCCGTACTTGTCGCGCTTCCTGTCGTCCATCGGCTGGGCGGCAGCGCCCGGCGTGTTTGCCGCGGCGACGACCCGGGAGGGGGCCACCGGACAGGTCACGCACACATCGGCCATTCGCTGTGTGTGGTCACAGAGTGTCGGTATGCGCTATTCATGAACATCCGACGCACTACGTCACAGCCTGGGTATAAAATCCGGCCGCCGGCGAGGAAATCTTGCTGCCAGGGGCCGCCGTCGCCGGCAAGTCGACTTCGAAGATCTCGAAGATTTCTCGCTCAATCGACCGGGGCAGCCCTTTCTCGTGTCAGCGGCCCACAATTGCACAATGCAAGCCTTTTAAACCATTTGCCTTGCTGTGATGTTGACGTACAGGTCATAGACGCGATCTTGTGCATTATATTTGCGATCTTGTGTGATCTCGTGCGTTCACAATGCGATCTTGTGCGTTAAAACTGATTTAGAAAAAAACGAAATCACCCACCAAAAGCAGTGGGAAAGCAACAAAACTCAATTTTCGAAGCCGTCGGTCTGGCCGCTGGCAGCCTGGCCGCCGGGCGCCGGCGCCTGCAGACTTTTAACCCAGCTCACAACTCAGCGACGGGGCGGACTCTGCCCGCCACGGCTGCCTTTCTAGACACACCAGTCATGATCTGCAAGCCCATTCTGAACAACAGCGCGTTGCCTCTGCACAAACTTACACTCAGTACTCTTTTCATGTTCGTGATGTACTGCGCGCGATCCTGTATACCACACTCGACAGCTGCGATCCTGTATACCACACTCGACAGCCATATCAGCCAGATACTTCAGATGCGACAAATCGCCGACAATGCACCCTTGCTCAACCTGCCGAACGTCTAATGCGACGAAGCAAAAATGTCGTACGCATGCGGATTATAGCGGCGATACGCAACCTCCTTGTGTCTGTCTCGCACCGCCGCCGCAGCGCCATCCGCACGGGCTGCTGCTCTGCGATACGTCTGCGCCACAGGACCAATCACAGACACATCCGCAATGCGGAGTTCACCGCCGGGCGGAACATTCAAGATATCCCCGATCATGTACGCCTCCAGCACCACAACCGCGGCTGCACCGGCATCATTATCACCCACATCCTGCCCATCTTCTTCGTGCTGCACCCCACCCTGCACTGCCTGACCCGAATCCCTGTGCCCTGCACCCTGCGCTGCATCGTCACCTACATCTCTGTCCCTGCTCTCAGCTTCAGGACCGTCCTCGTCACCCATTCCGCCCACATCATTGACCCTGCCCGCATTCGCTGCCCCGCCGTCCTCCTCGGTCCCGCGCCGAGCAAGGCTGCTCTGCGCGTGCGCATCGCTCCCTGCGAGTTCTTGTTCATGCTGCGTCAGAAGACAACGGGTGTTGGGGGCTTTGGTGCTCGAAATGCCTGCCCGCGACCCGGCCCCGCGCCATCTCTCCTTTAGAATATTGTGGCGCACCGCACGGAGTCCAGACAGCGACTTGCACGGCATTGCATGGTCGCGGTCCCCGGCAGGTTGAATTGTCCGCACTTTCATGTGATTCCCCGTGCATGCACATGCATGAGAGAATCCCACATCGGTGGCGGAGAGAATATGCGAAGTCGGCGTTGGGCAGCTGTAGACACTGCAACAGGCAGGGTGTCAAGCCAGATTGCCGGCTCACGGCAGGCGCAGCTGCCCGCTCACCAGCGTCTGTGGTCAGGTCGCGGGCAGTGAGCAGCGCGGCATACCGTCGCTGGGCGATGGCGTGAGTGACCGTCGGCTGGATGGTGGGCAGCGCGTTCGCAATCGTTCCGCTGGTGGGGTCGAGCGCTCTGTCCGGCTCAGGCCAGAGCTGTAGGCTGCCGTATGTTATATGGTGGTGTTATGCGCTTGTCGACATGATCATGCTAGTAGCACATCCGACGCACTACATCACGACTCAGCGACCGGGCCTGGGGGAGGGGCGTGGGTGTCGCTGGGCGATGGCTGGGACGTGGGGCCAGACGGCGACCGAACACTCCCCACATGCGGAGGCTGGTCATGCACGGGCGGGGCGGCGGGGGGCGCCGGGATTGTGGCGGGGGCGGTGGTGGAGGTGGGAGAGGCCAGGGCTTGGGTGCCAATAGGGGTATGGGGCACGTCTGGGTGGCCGGCGAGAGATAGGACGAGCGCGGCGGCAGTGTCGGATGCGGGTGGGGGGTTCCGCCGGCGGCAGCGCTGCTGGGAGGCCATTGCCGGGGGAGTGGCTCTGGTGGTGCAGCGTGGCCCGGGCTGCACGCGCTCAGGCCGCACAGCGGCCAAACATCCCTGTGTGCAGCCTCGAGCTCAGGACTGGACCGGTGCCATGCACATCAGGCCTGCATGTGTAATCGGACAACGTTTGTTCGACGCATGCGTAATTTGGCCATGCGTAAGCAGGACATGTTAAATTTTGTCGTGTATAAATGGGCCGTGTATAATTGGGCCGTTGATAATTAAAAGATGTGTCACTGAACCAATATTCACGAGTGATTGAAAACACCAGTAACACCATGAGCATGCACATGCTTCTGTTGGGGGTGTGCCACCAAATGTGGTACATATCATATCTCTCATACACCACATCTTGCTTACAGTGATATTTGGTGTCTTCTAGACGCTGTGGAGATCTACGGCCGCGGGCTGAAAAGTGTGTAGATAACAGTCGTCTGCTGCATATTGTCAAAAGACGTATGTGCAGGTCAATGGTAAAAAATTTCATTCGAAAAGAATATTGTAGACCAGTCTCGCATGCGTAACAGTTGTTGAGTGAGGGCTGAAGCCATGTACGTGGGCTCGACTCTTGATCAAAGTCTTGGGGAGGCATAGCTGGTGTGTCGACGCCGCCTCACTGGAATCATGGTCAATTACATTCGGCATGTCCAGGAGTGGGCAGGATTTGCAGTCAATTACGTAGCATGCATCACGTGCACGAGAACTTGTACAGACAAAGCTAATGACTCATTGATGAGTATACGTGCTACTAGCAGCTGCTGAGCGTTACACAGGAGATCTTGATTGGAAAACCAAGGGAAGCCAGCTAGCGCCATTTGGGCGTCGTCGTGTACTGCTAGCCTCTGACTGAAATGCCTACCGGTCTTAATGTCAGGCGAACTTTGAAAGGGGGCCAGGGTAAATCAAGAGTACACAACCATGGTGCACCTCCATGAGCCTGGTATCCCCTACGAAAACCTAGGCCACAACACAAGGCAACGACCTCTGTGCCGCGGCGATTTAAATGGCCCTACACAATAATGTATTCAATGGCCACGCTGCAGAACCAGGTCTCAATCTAATACATGCAGGTGCCATTGCAGAGCGCATGCATGGCTCGCTCGCCCACGAGGCTGCCTGCGTCGATGCCACTGGTATGCACCGAGTCTACTTGAAATTCTCCAAAGCATTCTGCTGGACGCATGAGCCTTTCCCACATGGATGCGCACCGCTGCGCAACCTGCTATTGTGCGCCGGCCACCAAACAAAGCAGTGGAAGCTATCATTTCTGTAATGGCAATCCGAACTGAAAGCATTGGCAGCGGGGGCACCTCCATCGATATCTATGCAGTGGCCCAGATATCACACACACAGACTATCTCTAGTACTTCGTAAAGATGCCTGTAATCAGAAATGCCGGCGGCTCAGACCTCCCCAGCTGGGATCATCACGGCCATTCCAGAATGAGCTCCACACACGCAAAGACGGGTTCAACCCATGAGCACATTCATCGCACGCCTTCAGATCATGTGTGCATTGCCGGACTCTGTATGTACACTCCTGGGGCGTGGAGCTGGAGGGTAGTGAGCGTGGGCAGCGCTGCACGGCCGCGGACTATTGAGTAATAGAGCTCGGTGCATGTGACTTGTGATTTAGACCATGAACACATTGCCTGAGAGGGGTACGCCAGTGTTGGCGGCGAGGATGGTGGCGTAGGTGGACTGCTCAACCTCCGGCAAGAAGCTTCCGAGCGCCGACGCAGTGTCGCGCCAGAAGAGCCCGCCGGGGCCGAAGAAGCTGCGGTGGAACTGCTCGACGATGATGGCGCGCTGTGTGGGGCCGAAGATGCCGCCGGGGATGCGCGGCTCGCGAACCAGCCCGATCCACGCGTCCGGGGTCTCAGCCTCAGTCTGCACACGTGGCAGTGTGATCTTACGACCTGACCCACACCTGATGACATGGATGTTGGCAGCAGATATGTGACCGCCATGGACGCTGTGCGGGTTCACGCATACGCAAATCGATCTAACTGCACAGCACGTCAGCGCCGATCTGGTGCTTTGGCGTTGACTTGGCACACGCAGCGATTCCACCTCAACATCATACCTACTAGTGCCAGTAGTTCAGAGTAGTATAAGTAGTCTACAGCAGGTGCACAGGGCTTGGGGTTCTCCTTCGAGGATGGATCCGGGCGGACATTACATGTATGGCTACAAAGAGTATAAGCTGGAACGTAAGCTGCACAGAGTATGGCTGGCGCGCACCGCGGCGTCGGGGGTGATGCCGAAGCACTCGGCGAGGCCGGCGTAGGTGGGCAGCGCGACGTCGCGGCTGCGGAAGATGTTGCGGCCGACGAGGTCCTCGCCGGCGGCGCGGCCGAACAGCGTGTTGCGGATCGCGTCCGAGATCTTGCCGTCAAGCTCGTTGGCGGGGGAGGTGGCGAGGTTCCGCACGAGGCTGTCAAGGAAGGTGTTAGCGTCGGGGCGGAACGAGACCTCCGGGCCGTCTGGGGTCTCGGCCACGTTCAGGAACACCGACTGCAGCATGCAATCACGGTTTGTCAAAACACTGCAAGGAGCCAGTGCATGTATGTCCACACCCGCTACAATCTGGGATTACAGCAAGACTGATGGTCTTCGCCATATTTGCATGAGGACATGCTACAGTGAATAATGCACAGCCGTGTATGTCAGGCAGCGTTACGACTCAACAGTACCGAGCCAGAAGTTACACTGTGGGTGCGCAGGTTGGTTCGCGTATTCGCGATTTCGATTGGGGAAGACCACGCAGGATGGGACGCTGAGCAGGAGAGGAACAGCATGTCGCAGCATGGCACAGCATGCGGCAGCATGCAGAGCGCACCTCAGGCATGAAAGCGTCAGCAACAGAGATGTCTCCCACCATGTTGGGAACCAGGTCATGGCCCATCCTGCATCGCACGGCCACCGACTTCAGGGCTTGATATCAGGGCGATTAGTCCGTTTGAAATTTTACAGCTCCTAGTTTCATAAGCCAGGTAGAAGTCAGTCTGCGCATGCGCACACAGCATCCGCAGACATGCATTGAATGGATGCAGTTTCACAAGAGCAGGGCAGGCCGGACGCACCGGTAGGCCATGCTGAATTCGGTCGAGGTGTCGGGGGTGTTGATGAGGCGCTCCGTCGCCTCAAGCTCGGCCTGCGAGATGCCCAGCGCCGGCAGGAACTCTGTGAGCACGACCTGCTGCAGCTTGGCGATGACGACCGACTGCACGAGGTCAAAGAGCTGGTTCTCTGTGAGGCGGCGGCTGCGGGTGCGTGCCACGTCGCACAGCCTGTTGTGCTCCCGCAGCCACACCTGCAACAACTCCGTCGTCATCCCATGCATATGTACATGTGTGTACCTACTCTATGTGCATATGTGCACCTCCTCTAATCCGGCTTTGACTCAGCCTTTCATGCACTTCAAGTTCAAAGGCCAAGTCAATCTGCAGGTGGCAGTGGCCTGGTATTTCTGGCCGTGGCTGCTGGGGCGTGCTGGTTTCTGGGGTTTTCAGGTGTATGCAGCAACCACTTGGTTGTGGTCATCAGCGCGCGGAACTCGGAGACTTGAGGCGCACGGTGTGCTGTGAGAAGAGGAAGGAGTGCTCCGAGATGCGGATGTCGCCGGCAAGGAAGAAGAAGCGGCCAAGCTCGTCCGCAAACGTTGTCACGGGCGGGAACCCCGCGCCTTGGCCAATGGCGGCGCGCAGGTTGCAGGAGTTGGGGAGGCGCAGCGTGTCGCGAAGGAAGATGGGGTCTGTGCCGTAGATCATGCCGGCATCGATCTGCGCGGTGTGGATGTTGAGGGTGGCAGGGCAGCCGCGGCGGAAGGTGGCAACGTCCCGCTCCGCTGTGAAGGGCTCGATTGCTGAGCCGATCTCAAAGCGCCGACCGAAGCGCACATCCTCGATGCCGAGCGCAACATCGTGATCTGCATGCATGCACAACATCATGGTCTGCATGCATGCGCAACAGGCCGGTGATTCACGCGAGATTCGATTCAAGGGTATATATGCTATGAAGCGGAGCGGCATGTTGTGTCATGGCAACGCGGCGTGAGGGGATTTTGGACGGGGCGCACCGATGAACTGACCAAAACTCCAGACCATGTTGGATAGGCCGAACGAGTTGACCGCGTTGCCGTCCTTTGTAATGTCACTGATCGCGCGAATGTTCTCCGTCATCTGTATGCCCAACCAAGTTCAGTGCCGGCAGTTGAGCCACACCCACTGGCAAATGGCAATCCACATCCGCCATCTACATGCACGGCTAGGCGAACCACGGCGATGCACAGCGCGGCGCAGCACAGCGCAGCAGCTCCCAACGTGGGGGGATTATCCCCAAATGCTCCAGAACATGGACATGGAATGAGCAGCACTTCATAGTATGGGACACCAAAGCACAGACTGTATTATTTGGTTCGGGGTCAGACAGCTGGTACGGGATCAGGCTGACATGAACAGCGACGAGAATGCGGCGCACCAGCTCATCATCGCTGCGGCGGACGCAGCCGCAGGTGCGTGAGAAAATGCGGACAGCATTAAAGCCTTGCCGCTCGAGAATGGCATCCGGTTCGGCCGGGTCTGCCATGTCTGCCGCAGCAATGTTCTCTTGAAAGGGTTCCGTGAGGCGGGCGCCCGGGCCGACGCCGTTGGCAGAGTCAGCGGAGAACCGCTGCGCATTCCCGCCGCCCAGCATGGCCAGCATGCTCACTCCCAACACAACCTGCTTCGGCATCATGGCTGCTTTGTAAGAATGCAATTGCTAGGATAGGGATGGTCCAGGGACTCAAAGAGTGTGAGAAGCGATTCTCACAGAGCTGTAGGTAGAGCGCTACGTGTATACGCAGCAATGCTACTGACTGATCTCTGGCGATCAGGCGCTGGCGTGCTGCTGGATGAAAGTGATCGAGCGCTGCTGAAAAAAAGGGCGGGAAAATGAAGTACAATCAAAGTATGGCTGAGGGGATGGGGCCAGAGGCGAGGACAAGTGATAGATGAGTCGGGGGGAGAGCCGGGCAGTTGCAGTGTATAGGTCAGCACACTGCTCTGCCTTATATACCGGTGGTACGGCGTCTCATCATGATGGCTCTGCAGTGCTCAGCAGTGCAGCACATGGGATCTTCCAGCTTTGCAGAAGGAGCAGATCAGCACTAGAGTCAAAGCATGCAAAGTCTGGTCGGGGAGTTCGCAGCTGTAACTAGTGAAACTGTGTAGTTTAGAAGAGTTTGGCTGAGACCCGCACCGGGGATGAGCGTTTTGAGAGCTCGGGGTTGCGTTTCGGCCACAGGATCTCTCATTATGCGCGAACATTGTACAGATCGCGGAGGGGTGCTCCCCAGCTCGCAGCTTCATGCGGGTCCCCGAGGCCCCGGTCGCCACGAGCGGAAGCTGTGGACAGCACTTGGTCCTGCTGCGCAAATACGCCAGGCCACGTCACACCTGATGCTGCTGTTGAAGTAATTCAGAGTATGCATCGTAAAATATTCCGATGCGCTATGCATGCTGGCATGCTGCACGAAGGCATCTTGAAATGCGAGAGCGACACTTGCTGGCCCGGAGGGTAGAACTCTTGCGAACATGGTGAGCCTTGACGTGGCACGAGGAAGCTCCTCGGAGTCTTTAAATCATACGTTATAGGGTAGGACGGATGTGTGATGTGCTCAGGTTGAGTACGAGAGAGCTCTCAGACCACGAAGCACAGCATCCTGCGGGCTCATGCGGAGCTCAAGGTTCCATACGTACGCCACCTGGCATCTTGAGACTGTGCGATGACTGTGCTAGGTTAGTGTGTTGAGATGTTAGACTTCTCGTCACTAAACTGGTTAAAACCGCTCCGGAATGTGCTTGTTCCGGCAGCCGCGTACCGGAACAGCATCGTCGATTTGTCGAGGCACGGCGTGGTCCACTGGAAGCCCATGCACGCATGCCGCGCGAACGTTCACGAATTTAAAGCGATCCAGGGCATCCCAAGCTCCCGCAGCTCTGTGTATCTCCGTTCTCCTCAAGTCTACTATGACGGAACGTCGCTGGCTGCCATAGAATGCAAGTATGCGTGCCAAGTAGTACAATGTCTCAGTGTAACGCTGCTGTGGCTTTCTGTCACATTCAGGGTTGCCCCCTTCCCGGACGCCGCTCGTACTGCCGGGCTGGCTTTGGCTGCGGCCCCTGGGACCGGTGCCTCGCGGCTGCGCGCCCGTGCACATGTAGACCGCTAGTGTGGAGTCGGCACCCGCCTGTGGGCCCTGAGCATGCTGACTGTGTTTGGTGTGCGCATGGACTGTGTGGTACTGCGCGGTGCTGCGCTCGGTTCCTGCGTTGTTTGTGTGTGTATGTGGTTACAGAGTCGTTATGCGCTAGTCATGCCAGTGGCACATCCGACGCACTACCTCACAACTCAGCAACCGGGCGGATTCTGCCCGCCAGTGGCACGGCTGCCTTTCCAGACCCACCAGTCATGATCTGCAAGCCCATTCTGAACAACAGCGCGTTGCCTCTACACAAACCTACACTCAGTTCTCTTTTCACATTGGTGATGTACTGCGCCCGATCCTGTATACCACACTCGACAGCAATATCAGCCAGATACTTCAGATGCGACAATGCACCCTTGCTCAACCTGCCGAATGTCTCATGCGACAACGCAACAAAATCGTACGCATGCGGATTATAGCGACGATAAGCAGCCGCCTTGTGCTTATCGCGCACCGCCGCCGCAGCGCCATCCCCACGGGCTGCCGCTCTGCGATACGTCTGCGCCACAGGGTCAATCACAGACACATCCGCAATGCGGAGCTCACCGCTGGGCGGAACATACAAGATATCCCCGATTTTGTCCGCCTCCGGCACCACACCTGAGGCCGGCTCGGCATCATCTAGCTCCTCTGCCTGTGCATCTGCCCCGCGCTGCGGCTGACCCTGCCCCTCCTGGCCTGAATCCCTGTGCTCAGCACCCTCCGTTGCATCGTTGCCCACATCTGTGTCCCTACCCGCAGCGTCTCGCCCAGCCGCTTCACCCATCCCGCCCACGTCGTCGGCCCTGCCTGGATCCCGCCTCCCGCCATTCGCCCCATCCCCACGCCGAGCAAGGCTGCTCTGCGCGTGCGTATCATTCCCGGCGAGTTCCTGTGCATGCTGCGTCAGAAAACAACGAGTGTTGGGGACCTTAGTGCTGGAAACGCTCGCCCGCGACCCCGCCCCGCGCCATCTCTCCTGGAGAATATTGTGGCGCACGGTACGGATTCCGGACAGCGATTTGCACGTCATTGCATGGTCGAGGTCGTCAGGCAGGATGAACTGTCCGCATTTGCATGTGACTCCCCGTGCATTCACATGCATGGGGGAAATCCCACATCGGTGGCGGAGAGAAAATGCGAAGTCGACGTTGGACAGCTGCAGAGACGGCGCAACAGGCAGGGTGTCAAGCCAGATCGCCGACTCACGGCATGCGCAACTGCGCAAGCGCGCCGCAGCCCGCTCACCAACAGCTGTGGTGAGGTCATTGGCAGAGAGCAGTGCGTCATACCGTCGCTGGGCGATGGCGTGGGTGACTGTCGGCTGGATGGTGGGCAGCACGATCGCAATCATGCCACCGGTGGGGTCGAGCGCTCTGTCGAGCTCAGGCCAGAGCCGGAGGCTGTCGTGCAGCTGCTGCCACAGCTGCGAGAGCCTTGCACCGCTTGGGCCGCTGAACGGCCGGAAGCATGGGGGGCCATCCTCCCTGAATGTCACCTCACACAGGGCCGCCGCCGCGATGTAGGCGGCAGTGCCGACCTCCGGCGCCGTCCTGAGCAGGCCAAGACCCCCCAGCCTGCTTGGTAGCACCATCTGATCAGCGGCCCCCTCCCCGGGCCCCGGGTGCAGTCATGTGTGTGTGTGTGTAGATCTATCACTGTGTAACACATTCAGGTTTATAGAGCGTGCCAAAAGCAGAGAAACAGTCCAGGAGATGGCTGCCCCCTCAACGAGACCCTTACCAGCGGCTGCCCTGCATGCAGCTGACCAGCAACACGAGCAGCAACACATGTGGCCTGGTGACCTCGTGTTGCTGGCCAACAGCCTTGACAGTCAAGACGAGGCAGCACACGCTTGCTACAATAAGTTGGTTACAGAGGCAGTCTGACTGCACATCACCGATGTCCTAGATCTATCACTGTGTAACACATCACCGATGCCATGCCAACCCAACAAAAAGCCGGCTGGCAAGGAACCGAGTACTCGGGGTTGCTGCAGCTCTCGAGTCACGGGGACAGTGCATGTGCGTTGACACGCTCATGATCACGTTGACAATCCCACGAAAGCAGACCTCTGCTGCTACAGCACCACATACACCGTGTGACAAGGTCCTAGGCCTATTGGGCACCAGCACCGCCTCAACAAGGCGGGGATGTCGATGCCGCAAGAAGACACATCAAATCAAGGGAAAGTGTAGGGGGCTGGCAGCGCAGGCTGGGCAGCCACCAGACATCTTTCAAATATTGCTGCACTCCACATCTTCTACACAGTGCCATGGCCACGCCGGGCTTGTGCCAGCATGGGTGCTTCTTTTGTCGTTTCATTGGTGGATCGTTGATTTGGTGGACAGATGCATGCGCCATCACACGCGCGGCGACTGCAGCCAACCAAAGCCTGGCAGCTCAGCCGGCTGTGTGCTGCGCACATCCGCCGCGTCATGCCAGCGCTCATGCGCTGCCGCTAGCTGGCACATGTGCATCACGTCTGCCGGGGACACGCCGCACGTGACAAACGCCGAACACAACTGCGCCAACTGCAGCGGCCGCAGCAGCACCCCCGGCTGCAGCTGCGCCGCCATCGACCTCTCCCGCGCCCGCCCATGCGCAGCGTGCACGTCGCACAGCAGCCGCAGCACGCGGCCCGCGGCAGCGGTGGCTTCCGGCGAACCGCCGAGGAACCGCAGCACGCTGCTGCGCCCTGCCGCAGCGCAGCTAGCACACTGAATGCGGGCGACACCGGCCCGCCCAGATACCGGATCTGCATCCGGAACGCACATGCATGAATGGCATGCACGCGCTGAACTCGCTGCAAACACGTCACAGCTCGTTTCGCCACCCTTAGTATCTGCTGCTGGCCCCTCTTCAAAGCACGCGCACCGCAGCTCTGCGGACTCAGCGTGCGTGCCACGCGTGTCGGCGGCGATGCGTGCGGAGCGCTTGCCCTCTGCGACGTCGCTGATGTGTGCCTGCAACGCGTCCGGAACAACTCCGACCTCCGCCACCCCGCAGAGAGCATCGAGCGCCTGCTGAAACGGAGCGTCCAGGATCCTGCCGAGATGCCTCCACGACTTCCAGTGTGATATCAGCCGCAGCCGATCCTCTGCCGTCAGCCTCAGCCGCCGGTACAGCTGCACATGCATGTTCTCCACCTGCACGCTACCCCCACTGCCGTGAGTGCGGAGCACTCCACATCACACCGCCCACTTACATGTAACATACACCAGGGCGCAGTAGTAGACAGTTGAGACAGTTGCTGCTTGTTGTTGCTGTCTGCTTTCGGGGGTTTTGGCCGTCTGCTTTCCTGCTGTCGCCCTCGCTGCCGGGCTCTTGCGTTCATCTCAGTGTAACACCACCAGGGCGTAGTAGTAGCCCACACGTGTCCGCACATGTGCGTTGAAACAACATCATCATCTTACAATATGGTGTCCATGTGCAGGCCCCTCAGACACGACCACCCCAGCATCTGCAGCCCGAGGGCAAGGATCGACTACGATCACGATAGTAACCCGCCGCGGTGATATATTTTTTACTGTTGTTATATTTTTACTGGTGATATATACCGGTGATATACACCTGTATCATGGTAGTCAAGCATTGACTGATCCTGTGCCAATACACGCACTGCTAGGTGCATATTCATGCCCACTGCATAGGCGCAAGAGGCAAGAGCGGTACAGAGGCAAATGCACGATTTGCATCGATGTACATAGTATGTATGCACATGCAGGATGTTGCCAGGTGACATGTCAGGTAAAAGATTTGGACAGGTGACGGGTGCCGCGCCTTCCAGATCGGGCTGAGTGATTGAACGCCGTAGAAGCAGAGCTTCCGCACGATGCGTGGCTCTCGCTGCAGCACCATGCTGTGTGACAGGGCCAGCACGGCCACAGCACGATGCGCACGCGCCTCCATCGTCTCCCGCATCCCCACAAAAGCTGCCTGCACCTCCGCCTCCGGCTTGTTGGTGCCAGAGGCTGCCTGAACTTCAGCCGCCTGCAACTCATACCCCGCTTCTATTACGGAGTACAGAATGTGTCACGACCGAGCAAAACTAGTCACCCCGGGCACTTGGGCTACGTGCCCAGTACGGACCCGCGGTTGGGTACGCTGGGTCGGTACCGGTTTCGCCAGACGAGAATAAGCGGAAAGACGCTTATTTTGGCTTCTGATGAGCCACAAAGGTAGTACTTGATCAGATAGGTCGTACACGACATCCGCGGATGTCGTGCGTGCCCGTGACACCATGCATTGGACCTGCAAAGGTGCATGGTTGGTTGATGGCAGAGCTGCTGCAACCAGCCACGGCTGAGATACAGCACCGTGAAGCGGCTCTATAAGTTATACACTATTAGTAGGCATTGCTGGAAGCATCGTTTGCCGGATTCAGCCCCGTCTGTGCTTTATCCGTTGACAAGCTCTGCTGTAGCCATGTCAGGCGCCCAGCCCAGTAGCAACCCACGTAGCAATGAAACTGGAAATTTAGCCGCCAGATATCATCTAATGACAGTCTGCAGCATGTATTTGCATCTTTGTGCGCGGATCGGAGGTGGCAGGGGAGCCTTGATGCCTGGACACTCGCTCGATACGGCAGCCAGCAGGGCTTGTCGGCGAAGCGCTGGTCATCGCCTCCATCTCAGTACGCCCGAGTAAATTAAATAGTACCTTTAATGCCATATCGCGCGTTTGTTTGCCTGTTGTGTTTCGATCAGCTACTCTGTCGGGGTCTCGCCTTCAGCACCTCACAGATTGCATATGTGCCGCACCGAGTGCTACGAGGTCCTTTTCGCGGCGCTCCGGCTTCTACTGCATGTTAATTTGGACCTAATCGATACATATGGGAACAGCTTATGCATCCTGCGCGAAAGGCGGGCAGGCATGTCAAGCTCTGCTTGCGTGTTGTGCTCGGCGTCGGGCCTGCGGTGTTTCGTTTGCGTGACAGTTGGTGTATTTCAATTAACATACCATATATCAGAGTAATGTGGCGGCTGTATCGCTCTAAAGTATCCATTCTGATATAGACAGCGCAATGCCTCGAGTACCGAACCTGCGGTACCGACGTAGACGCAGTACCTGACTGGATAGGTAGGTACTTGAGTGATACCTACTCCCGGGTTGGTACTTGCGGTCGTTACTGCCCAGGCAACAGGTCGATACCGCTCTCTAGGTCGGTACCGCACACGCAGCATCGCAATGAAGAACTATTTTGATACTTACATCTCCCTAGAAGCCTCGGTCATCCTTCATACACCGTCAACGTTCACACACCACCGCCTCACTGACATGGGCACAAGTCTAGCAATCTCCCAGTCACATCAACCTCTACCCTCTGACTGCCAAGTCCACGAGGTGGCTCTGAAATTACTTGGATGCGCTGTTGTCAAACACCTGAAAATTACAGGATTTGGTTGAAACTTGAATGAAACGTAGTTGCAACCAAGTGCTGGGATGACCAAGCACCGAAGCACCAACTGAGATACACACACCAAGGGCACACGCTACAGCTGTCAGCCATGCAGCTGTCGTAATCCAGTGGACCGCGGCCTAGGGCCTGTGGGATCCCGTGCATGCCGTAGCTATGCGCAGGGGTTGGTGCTATCACATACCTTGCTGGTCTACAGGTATCTGCCCGTGATAGCGCCTGTGTCTTCGTTGGATGGAATACACGTGAGACTTTAGCAGCAAGAAGAGTGATTACACTACGATCTGTAGAGCCTATATAAGCGTCAACTAACGTCTCATACGGATACGATCAGAATCATTGTCTGCTCGCATACGATCTGCATGCATTGCTCGTGCATGTGGTGAGCCATCGGTGCATGGCCTCCCCACAGCCACTCTGGAACAGCACCGTGCATCCCCCCCATGCATGGTCACTAGTCCTGTGCATGGCTGGATCACGACACTCCCCTTAGACTCAGTCTTGTACTACCGCAAGCTGTAGTCTATCCCTGAACTTTGCCAGTGCTGGTCCTGCCAACACCTTCGTGAACATATCAGCAAGCATGTCTACCGTGCTAACCCAGCTGATAGTCAACTCATCGAGTTCTACGAACTCTCGGACCCTCAGGTCCCTCACCCTGATGTGCTTGGAGCGGTCACTAGAGATCGGGTTCACCGCCAGCAAGTTGGCACTCTTGTTGTCTCCCCACAGAGTTGGCTTCACAGCCGACAAACTCAGATCCGTGCACAACTGCTTAGCCCACATCACCTCATTGGCTGCTGAACTCATCGCAATGAGCTCTGCCTCAGTTGTATCACCAGCCACAATAGTCTGTCTCTTCGAACGCCAGAACACACAGTTCCCATGCATCCGGACTACTACTCCTGACACACTCTTCAAGCATGCACCATTGGCGAAGTCAGCATCCGTAAATGCTTCCAACACCTCACTTTCCCCATTGGAGCCACTAAAGGTCAAGCCAAAGTCTATGGTCCCTCGCAGGTATCTCAGTACGTGAAGGACACCATTCCAATGACATTTAGCACTCCCAGCCATATGCCTGGCCAAGACATTAGCAGGAAACGCGATGTCTGGACGCGACACAACTGCCACATACTGGATGCTTCCTACGGCTTGCATAAACCTCTTATGCTCTGTGCCCGTAGCCTTCTCCTGGCTAGGATCTTCCTTCAGGCTAAACATTTTCTGCTTTGGCACCAGAGGAGTTGGCGCCCGTCTGCACTCACTCATACTGAATCTCTTCAGCATGTCCCTGATGCTCTTCCTGTGTGTGATGGTGATAGTGCGAGCAGCGCGATCACGTATGACCTCCATGCCCAGCACATATCCCAGCTCCCCCAGGTCACGACCCTCAAATGCCTCAAGGATCTGTTTGATGGCATCATCCATCTGCTCTTTGCGACCGAAAATCAACAGATCATCGACCCATAGAAAAATAAGACAACGTCCTACTTTGCAGACAAACAGTGCAGGGTCACTGGCTGATCTCACAAAGCCCATACTCAACAGGAGCTCTGCAAGCGCCTTGTGCCATTCCCTGGCAGCTTGCTTCAGACCATACAACGCCTTTTTCAGACGCCACACCATACCGGACCCATCATCCAGTACTGGAGGTTGTGCCACATACACTTCCTCTTCCAGAACACCATTCAGGAAAGCACATTTTATGTCTATATGCCTCGTCTCTAGATCCTCTACTGCACAGACCGATAACAGAGCCCTGAAGGTAGCATAACTGCCCACAGGTGCCCATGTCTCAAAGAAATCTACGCCCTCCACTTGCGTAAACCCCCTGGCTACATATCTGGCTTTGAAACGCTCAATTTCACCCTGTGCTCCTCGCTTGATCTTAAGCACCCATTTGCCTGTCACAGGCTTCACTCCTGCTGGGCACCAGACTAGCTCAAACACATCATGCTCTCTCAAGGAAGTCAGCTCATCGAGCATGGCCACGATCCATTGCTCACGGTGGATGCCACGCATGGCCTGCTGCACCGTGGGATCATCTAGTATGGCCTCGACTTTCTTCCTCACAGTAGCTGCACGCCTGGACTCACTAAGGCTAGCAGTAGGGCCACTGCTCGGATTCACCTCCTGTCCCGTCGTCTTTTCTGCATCAGGAGTCACACTGTCAGCCGTAGCAAACACTCCATCCGCCAAGTCACCGACGTCAATCTCGCCATTGAACACTGTGGAGCTCCCAGCATCATGCTCACGTGCTTCCTCCGGGGAGATGCGCTCAACAGCAGCATCACTCACTTTCACTCCCACAGCATGGACAGCAGGTCTCAAGACTTTGCGAATCAATTGAAAAGGCTTCGGAACCCATCGGACCCTTACCTCATTCGGTGGATCCAGACGTTCTCCGCTGCCCCTCGTGGCGCTTGGTGCTGACTCTCCCCCTGAGCCATCACCGCCTGCCACTCTCCTAGGCACATGCCGTAGCTCGCCGTGCCCCTGGCCCTCAGACCCAGATATATGCCGTGGCTCATCATATCTGTTGCGATCATCACGCCCTGACACCGTGGACCCGCGGTGACTTCGGCTGCCGCCGTGACCGTCAGCTCGCACAGGTGGGGGTGGCTCACTCAGCTCCCTGCCCATCAACCGGTGGACTGGCTCCGCAGAGCGCGAGCGGGACCGAGACTCAGAGTCAGAGTCGTCTCCACTATCAGACTCATCAGAATCCTCATCCGTATTTCCATTAGCTGGAAAAGGAAACAAATCACAATCACCAATGTGCAGCACAGCTCTGTCCCGCGTGGGGACTGTCTCTGCAGGCCTCAACTCAACATTGAGTGGCCCAGAAGGTTGAGCTGCTGCATCATAGTCCCATTGTGCCACAGCTGCAGCACTGTCAGCCGCTGCCTGATCACAGCGCGCTGCCACCACTGCATCACTGATCTCCGGTGTGTGCCAGCGCTCATGTCGCGCCAGCAGCTCTGCACCCAGCACCCTGGGAGAGAATTCTGGCTCACCCTCAGGGAGCGCATCTCGTGGTTTGAAACGCCTTCGCAGCGTTCTCCCTGGTTCCCAGTGCTGATGGCCTAGAGCCGGATGCTCCCCCTCAGCCCAATCCACATTTCTGCCCCTCTCTGGCATCATGTGTTCACGACTGGCTGGTGGTCGCACTGCTCGCACACTGGCACTCTTCACCCACTTTTTCATGTTGGGCAAGAACTCAGCCTCTGGCACAACTCTGGTGTGCTCATCGGGTAGAATCTCAAAGTCACCCAGCTCATAGTTCTCTAGCACAACTGGTTCCGCCGTAGCCTCACCAGCCATGTGAAATCGCTGCGCGAAATCCTTCAATATAGCCGGTGGAGCAGCCGTGTGCCTGTACATCCGCACTGCTCCTCCATTCCCACGCTTCACATAAGCCCTGTCCATGTGAGGACCTCCACCCGGTCCCATATAGGCACCGAGGATGCCTCGCACCTCCAGATGCCTGAAGTGCTCCCTCCGCGGGTACACATACATCGGACACCCGAAGGGCTTCACTTGTGCCACCACAAGACGGAAATCATCCTCACTCACTTTCCTGAACCATAACAGGTATGGCACAATCTCTCTGACATTCACATTCTTCAAGCACTCTGCCACAAATGCCGCATCTCTTCTGGCATTCAACTCATCACTCAGCTCCTTCAGGCTCAACACATGTGCTTCCGCCTTCCGGATCCTCAGCTGCTTGGCCCGCTGCTGCTCATTCGTGGACCATGGCTCATCGCTGGTGGCAACAAGCCTGTCCTCCAGCTTTTGCTTGGTCTCCTTCCGCCGAACGCCCTCCAGTGCTGTACTTGGCGTCAGGTTGTGTGCATGATTCACACACATGTATGCCTCCGGCCACAGGAATGCTGGCACAGCCGCCTGCAGCAGACTGGCCCGCACTGACGTATTCAGCACACCGATCTTTCGCTCTACCAACCCATTTGACTCATGCTGGGAGGTGTCAGTGAACGTGTGCGCTATCCCTCGCCACTCAAGGTATAGAGCCAGCTGATTTGAGCTGAACTCACCGCCCTGGTCTGTGTGCAGCCTGCGCACCCCGATCTCCTTGTCATAGACTATCTGAGTGCGTATGCGTTCTATCAGAAGGCATATCATTTCCGCAGCACCGCTTTTGGACTTCAGCGGGATCACGTGGGAGTACCTGGTGTACTCATCCACTACCACCAGGATATAGTTCATTCCCCCAATGCCCACTGGCTTGATCTGCCCGGCTAGGTCAGCATGCAGCACTTCTCCAGCATACGTTGCTTCCTCGGCCACTTTGCCCCCATGACGTGCTCTGTCACCACTTCTCTGTTCAGCCACATGGCAACCATGACACTCAAGCGCTACTCCCGTAGGTTCAGGCAGCTTGAGGTCGTACAGGTCTGGATTATCTCGCATCAGTTTGAGAATCCGGTTGCCAGCATGGTGAAATGCGATGTGCACTAGGAACGACGGATCAACCTGGAAAGAAGATCTCTGACCGATAGGTACACCATCCACTGCAGCCACCCTTGCCTGCTCACGAACCCATTTCCTATTTCTGTGGAAAAGGTTGTTGGCACTGGTCCAGTCTGCCCCCGAGTCTACAGGGCGCATTTCCCACATGGGTCTGCCTGTCCCACAGTACCATTTCAGAGTGGGGTTGTCGTCCGTATCTACTCCCTGCTCACAGTTGCCCACGAACGTTGTTGCTTGATCATGGAACCCAGGCATTTCTACTGTGTTTGCCCTGCCTGTATGCAGGTATACGTTCGACCTCTTCAGCACAGTCGTTGATAGGATATTGATCGGGCTGGCTGGCACCCAGTAAACATGATCTAACTCGATGTCCACCGGCACCAGCTCACCCTTCACTGTCACGTACTTCCCCACATTCGCTCTGATAGTGCCCATGCCATATATGCTTAGCTTGCCCTGATCTAAAGGCTGGCACTCTGTAATGTCTGGTGGCTTTATCTCACTGAACATGCTATAATCAAAGCAAATATTCAGGTCAGAACCACTGTCCACCAAGAACGTGTATGGCATGTTCGGGGAAGGCCCATCTGCGCAATCAGCCCGCAGTTCTGCCAGACCCACCACAGCAACCTCACGGCCACCGCGGCCTCGGCCTCGACCTCGCCCCTTAGCAGCTTGCTTCTGCAGATATGCTTTGACTTCTGCTGTGAGCAGGGGACAATCCTTAGCCAGATGGCCAGGCTTCTCGCAGTTATGGCATATTCGCTTTTCTGCACCCCCTACTCCCACTGCAGCAACCTGTGGGGGTGTACCTTGGCGACCACCGTGGCGTCCACCACGATACCCTCGTCCCCCATAACGCTGCTGACCACCGCGATCATCCCGTGGGAATCGCGATGGAGCAGGTTGGCTGTTAGTCTGAGCATGTGTTAGCAGCGTGGACACTATCTGCTGCACTGGCAGTTGCTGCAACATCGGCTGCAACAGTGCATACTCCTTGTCTACTGCCAGCAGCCTCGAGCGGTACAGCTGGTCAGGCACAGACTCCCCCAGACCCCTCATCTGGTTCACTATGCCTACTACCTCGTTGACATGCTTCTCAAGTGGCTTTCCTGCCTGCCTGGCACCACTGAGCTGTTGGTAAAGCTTTTGTATCTCTACCTCGACAGAGGGCATGTACTTAGCATGCAGCAGTGACCAGATCTCATGGACAAAACTGCAATCAGACACGAAGTCCCTATCCTCTTTCGGCAGTGTGGTAAACAGCCAATGTTTGATCAGCTCATGGGCCTGGCTGTTCTGGGCTAGCGGATCATTCACCAGCAGGCTACTCTCGCCCACCATATTAGCCCAACTCTCTACCTCTTTAGCAAACACTCTAAAGTGATCGTACTTGTGTGTCCACACCGGGAACTTGTGCTTTTCAACACGAGACTTCCCCGGTGCGGGCTTAGGCATTGCGAGCGACAGCGCGCTCGCGAGAGTCGCCACATCTATCGAACCGGCTGTAGCAGCCGCTCCTGATGACATTGCAGCCTGCGAAGGCTGTTGTATTGGAGGTGGTACTTGCTGAGCTGCCCATAATGTCTGGGCAACGTGTGGCGTGTCTCGCGCTCCGTGCACCGCGGCCTGAGCACCCGCATTCCCCGTAGGATCAGCGTTGCCCGGCATTGCGGCCTGCAGAGGGTTTACACCGAGATACCCGTAGGTCCCGGCGTCTTGTCCTTCCCCGTGGGGCATGAACTGACCCTCCGCGGCCTGCTCGCGGCGCACTGTGGAACGCGTGCGATGGTGTGGAAGGTTAGCTTCTCCCTCCACACCGTCAGAGCCGATAGATCCTTGGCGAGATGCCATTGAATCGTCTCGGCGTGGTGGCGTCCTGCAACATGACCATCGTATGTCGCAGGAAACGCAGACCCGTAGGCCTCTTTGCGAGACCAGCACACAAGCATAATGCAGCTCCGCCGTAGCATTCTGCATTAGCTGTATCTAATCTCTCTACGGTCAGCTAAACGCTAGAGCGGTGTGAAACGCTCATCGGGACGCGTAGCCGTAGCCGCAGATTCCCCCTGGACTCTATCGCAGCTGATAGACATCACAGAAAACACCCACATACGTCACCGATACCATGTCGTAATCCAGTGGACCGCGGCCTAGGGCCTGTGGGATCCCGTGCATGCCGTAGCTATGCGCAGGGGTTGGTGCTATCACATACCTTGCTGGTCTACAGGTATCTGCCCGTGATAGCGCCTGTGTCTTCGTTGGATGGAATACACGTGAGACTTTAGCAGTAAGAAGAGTGATTACACTACGATCTGTAGAGCCTATATAAGCGTCAATCAACGTCTCATACGGATACGATCAGAATCATTGTCTGCTCGCATGCAATCTGCATGCATTGCTCGTGCATGTGGTGAGCCATCGGTGCATGGCCTCCCCACAGCCACTCTGGAACAGCACCGTGCATCCACTCCATGCATGGTCACCGTAGTCCTGTGCATGGCTGGATCACGAC
>JALKAD010000067.1:726921-741896 GCA_024500015.1 Ulva compressa | reverse complement strand
TTCTATCGTACGGCAGCCTCCAACAGCTCACCGCGCTGCGTTTCGGCTTCATCGACAGCGCCGTCGACGCCGACTACAACACCACAGTGCTAACTTGTGAGCAAGAGCCCATGCTGGAACCCCGCTTCGCGTTTGCCGCGATGACCGTGCTGAGGAATGCAGCCACCAAGCCGCAGCTGGAAGTGCTCGACCTCCACATCCCCGGCCTGCAGTGTTCGGACAAGGATCTCGTTTCCAGGCATGAGTACGACATGAGGCTCAACCACCCATCTCAGCAGCTGCGGCAGCTCCACCTCGCGCTGCCCTCGTTGATCTGCGAAGACGAGTGCTCTTCAAGGATGCTGGGCTCTGTCATCGGCATTCTCACGACGCTGACGGCTCTGCACCTGCGCCTCGGTGAGGCGGGCAGGCTCGAGGCCTCCAGCGTGATTTCTGCCATTGATAAGATGCCGCAGCTGCGCGAGCTGTACCTCCGCATCGAGCCTGTATTCGAGTTGGAGGGCCACACGCTCAGCCACGCAGCGCTCGCGGCCGCCGTCGAGATATCGCAATGCCCTCAACTCTCGCTGCTGCACATCTCAAGGGGCGCCAAGGAGGCGGTGTGGGATTCCCACGCGCCCGTTCTTGACGAGATGACTGCGAACATCTTGGTAAGAGCTGCGGCAACTGCGCCGCAGCTGCGGGACCTGCGGCTGCCGCTGTGCGGGTGGGGCGGCGACATTGACGCGCTGGCAGCGCCGCTGCTCGCCGCCACCCACCTGCAGCGGCTGCAGGTCGATGTGACGGTACTCGCGCCCCCCCCGCGTCGCCCGGCCTCGGACCCACCGTACGCCTGCCGCTTGCTGCCGCACATCGGCGAGCTACAGGTGTCGCGCTATTGTGGCCACTGGGGAATCAATGGGCACAAGCTGTGCGTGCCGGTTGCCGCTGGCGTGGGCGCGGCGGTGGGTGGACTGCGGAGCCTCGACATCAGCTGCAGTGCGGTTCCAGCAGCGGATCTTCTAGAGCTGATGCGTGCTGTCTCATGCATGACGCGCATGCAAGATCTATCGCTGCACTGCTCGCTGGAGGACGACCGGACGGCGATTGATGCGCCTGAGCGGCTCGATCTGGCCTCGTTCTGCAACGATGCGGCCGGGCTCATCGGGTTGACCCGCATCAGCTGGGGCGTGGCATCCACAGCAGAGAAGTGGCCGCATGCCGCAGATCTTCTGCGGCAGCTGCTGTACGCGTGCTGCGCTCTGCCGAGCCTGCAGCTGCTGGCGGTGGCGGAGCTGTGTGCTGGGGCACATGAGACGTTTGCGGGTGTTGTGCCACAGCTGCCTCTGCAGCGCCTCGAGATGAACTTTGGCTCGCAGTCGCAAGAGGTGAGGGCTGCTGTGGCCACGGTGCTGGCGGACGTCGTCAGGCAGATGCCGCACTTGAGGGGTTTGCGGGTCTGCTCCAAGCTGCGCCAAGACGAGGAAGCTGTGCTTCGCGCGGCCGCAGAGCAGCATGCGGGGTGCTTCTTTGAGTGTGACTGAAATCGCCGCTGTGAGCGGATCGCCGCTAAGTCCATGCGAGGCGCCGCGGGTACTACTGTCAGATTCGGCCTTGACAGTCTGTGGTAGACAATCTATCTGACAGTATCGCACACTGTGGCAGGCGCAGCAAAGGCACATAACATGCTGGTTGCAGCCTTGTGATCTGTGTCTAAGTTCAACGTGTCCGAGGCTGAGATGGAAGTTGTCCAGGGCACTGTGTGACATCCGTCGTGAATTGTGCAGCACGTAGCCGACCATTCTGAGCCAGGATTGCTCCACGAACTCGCCACGCACTGCAGTGACTGTCCCCCATACATGAATGGACGCTCATGACTGCATGCCATGCCAGTGGGCGACTGCCGCACAAATAGCTACCCGTGGATGAAAGTCAATGCCTGCATCTGCCGCAAGCCTGCCAGTGGCACGTCCACCATTCTTATTTCATGCGGGGCACTCACCTTCCCATGTACAGCCCCTTGTACAGCATGACTGTGCAGATAATGTTGGTGCATATATAGGCGTCGTTAATGTCTGTCATGCGGTGGGCGTTGCACGCACCCCTGGGTGAATGCGTGCCCTATGATTATTGATCTACGAAAGTGTTGAGCGGGTACCTGGTGGTTGCCGGTACATGCTGGCACATGCATCTGATACCTGTGCGTAGACGTTGCCGTGCTGCGCGCGCTGGGGCAGTGTGCTGTGTGTTGGGCTGCCGCTTTGGCTCCTTCTGAGTGCGGATCATGCGGATGTGTTACACTGTGATAGATGTAGGGTGACCGTGCCGCTTGCGATTGTCTGCTTTGTAGGTCCGTGCTGTTCTCCCTCGGCGCTGAGATGGCCTTGATCTATTACACTGTATCACAACATTCCTCTTGCATGGCACCACGCATACGTGCACTCGCTATTGATTCAATCTATCCGCTAGTGCTCTGCGTGGGCTGCGTTCCGTGCCACGTGTAGGCAAGCTCATATGCATGCTTCCCCGGGGGGCCGCTCCCGACTTCCGGGTGCGTTCCGTGCAGGTCTCAACGCAATTGCAAGGGCCCCGCGCGAGGGGGTTGTGCAAGTCTGGGATGCCCCTCGCTCCCGGGCTGATCAGTCTGGGTAGACGGCGTTTCCAGAGAGGGGCAGCAACTGTGCTACCACCCCCGCGTTGCGGATAGCGGCCGTGCACCGCATGTCAGCTCCGAGTGCGCAGGATGTGTAAAAACATCGACGTCGATGCGGCCAGAGGGTGGCTGAGTGCCAGCTAGTGAGCGGCTGCCGCCCTGCGGACTCAGAGGCATGCATCCCGGTTGTTGTGCGTGTTGTTCGTTCGTCCGCCCCTGTCCGCAGAGGTGCTCAGCCAGGCTGTGGCCGATGCCCGGTTGGATTGATTCTTGGCGCCACCCGGCATTAATGAATATTCGAAGCGCTCTGAGCGCCTCCGAAGAGTCACAAAAATGCTGTGGAAGGGGCATTGCACTTGAACCCAGCAAGTATGGCGCTTGTCTCCGAACACGCGAACAACCAAGCCATGGATGCTCCTCATGCATGTGGCATATGTTGCCTTCCACGGAGATCAACGTTCGTCAGTCTCCCTGCAACAAGGAGATTAGCGCAGCAACACGGCAGCGATATCTCGTTGCTCTAGAGCAACAACAAGGAAAGGAGCAACCGACTCCAAGCAAGCGGCTGTCTGTGATCAAGCGTCGCGTATACGCCGTACGCAATTGCTGTCATGCATATGACAATAGCCTATGGTCCATAGGGGGCACTGCAAGCTGTATATACACGATCCGGTCACATATTACGCCCTGAATCATGTTGTGCGGCGAACACGGCCATATATGTGCATCTTCTACCTCATTGATAGTACATATTGTTGAGATTGCAGTACTATACCACTAGACTGCAATCATCTGGCACGTCGCGACGTGCCAGATGATTGCAGTCTAGTGGTATAGTACTGCAATCTCAACACATATATGTGCATCAGACGTAGAGCGTCCGGATCCGATCGCGATCCCGCGCGCGAGATGCCGGCCCATCTTCTTCATGGGTTGAAATTCATGCGCAACGTTAACTGGCATGTGCCTGCCTCGGGGGCTGCGATGGCCAGACCTCTTGAGACGCGTGCTGACTGGAATCATCACGCAGACAATGGGTTCATGATCATGCGCGATTGTCGCCGATCGCAATGCGCATATGCGGCAGGAAATCTCACACGAGCCGGGCCCCCGGGTGCCTGTACCTATATATGAACCTGGACACAGCACACATTCAGCGTGCACCGACTCTGGCACATTCCTTCCCTCGTGCGTGCCAGCCCTCAGCCTGCAGGCCGCAGTCTCTGCTGCCGTATGTCGCCGTGGATACATGCTTGCAATTGCGATCCCATACAGACAGACACCCCTTCTAGTTAACAATCGGCTAATCGTACAATTAAAGCGGCTTGCGATCTCCTGTTGATGTCTTGCCATCAGTGATCACTCAAACAGACCCGCGGAGTTCCAACGACGTCGACGGCTTGTGCCTGCCCGCCAAACCAACGTTCCCGGGGCAGCAGCTGCGTCCAGCTCGAGTCCTTCAGAGCGAACACGCAGCGCGCGGTAAACGCTACTGCCGCGGCCGGATACCGAAGTCAAATCATCACTCCTGCATTGGTCGAAGAACTGCTGCATCACGCGGTGCGCTCATCTCATCAGTCCGTCCCGAGATTAGAACATCAAGATGTCTTGATGGAGGGCGCTGCTGCCAGCGCGCCGTGTGACTAGTACGCATGATGCACGACCGCCCTCTACGAAGAACCATGGTGACAGCCTCCTCGCTCGATTCAGCAAGTGCATGATACCTCACCCTGTGAATCGACCTGTCGGCATGCCGTCACCCATTGGGGGCTGTGCGTCAAGCTTGACCCAAGATCACGCAACAGTTACAATACGTTGGCCAGCACTGTGCACAGCTGAGCTGTATGCGCAAATTCCTGCGATCTTTCACACAGTGAGCCGCCGCGTGTCTCATCCTACTGAGTCCTGCAAGTCGCCGGCGACCCTGCGCATGCTGTCACACAACGCCTTGCCAAGCTGCGTTGATTGAGCGCTTCTGCGGCCGCGAGACACCAGCACATTTACATGCCTTGACGAAGAGAAATGTATCAGACGCAACGCACCCATGCGCATGTACAGTTTATGTCGTTCGCCGACAGAATTGGCGTTTAGGACCACTGTGCGACGTGTCTGAGAAAGGTTCCGTCACCTTCCAGGCCTGTAGGTTTTGCAGTTGTGTACAACTTGGGTACAAAAAAGTGCCGGCGCCGCCGCCGCGCGGCAAGACCGCTGGCGGCCGGGCAACTGGGAAAATTTTGCTACGATTTTGTGTTTTCCGACAACAACTGCCGGAGTCGGCTGTGGCGACGACAACAAGGCCACTTTCGCTCGACCGGCTTGTGCACATTTGATCGTATTTGTTGTAGCAACGAACAGAACTCGTCCTGAGATGTTCCCCGTGGCAATGCGGACAATACATCGTAAATTTTGTAGACACGTAAGACTTGACACAACGTATTACAAATGGACGATGTCTTGTGCACCAAACACGCTGTCGAGGTCAAGCATAGTGTACAACGTTAGCCGATCGAGAAAACATCATTGAACATGCGGATTCGCCGGCGCCGGCGCCCGGCGGCCGACCGTGCTGGCGGCCCCCGGCGGCCGATTTGTGGTGCCGGCGGCCGGATTTTTAACCCCCTGTGCCAACTAGCTACATACAAAAGGGGGGGGTTATGTTCAGCCATCATGGCATTAATTGACGTGTGAATCGTGGCGGTGGTGTGCGTTGGAGTTGGGGCAGTCCAACATTGGGTCAGTGCCCCGCATGCATTGTGGCTGTTGGAACCCTGCATGTTGCTGCTTGCTGCCGGCCGCTTGATGGGGTTGCGCCCCTGCCCACTCCCTGTGAGTGCGCTTTGTGGCGCCTTTCGTTGCTGGTGTGGCTGCGCGAGTGTGTACCGTCTGCTCTGCCAGTGATGCGCAGGCATGCAGCGGTGGGGGTACCTGCCCGCGGGGTCTCCATTGCTGGCTTGGTGTGCTGGTCCGGCTGCATGTGTGCCCTGTGCACGTGGTCCCGCTTGGGCTCTTGTTTCGCGTGTGAACAACGTCGTTCCTTCTCCTTGCTCGCAAGAGGGCTGTGGCCGATGCCTGTCCGAGTGTGGCGTACCTCTGTAACGTATCTCTAATGCCCATCCGAGTGTGGCGTGATGTCGGGATTGTTTTTTTTTTTGTTGGCTGGCTTGCATTTGGCTATTGCCCTTGCTTCTCTCTGCATTCACACGTGCACAGTACAGAAGCCAAGAGCTTAGCGGTCGGCATTATTATTCACATCGTTACCATGTGCATTTGTCAAGCTTGCTGTGGGTCTTGCTCATGGTGTGATTGTGAATTGAAATTGCCGCGAGCTGTGAGCTGCAGCCAGCTGCAGCCACGCCCCAGCTGTACATGTACACTTGTGGGGCGTGGCTGCAGCACACAGCTGCATAGATTCATTTTGGACAGGTTGTCAACAAGCTGGCCAGTTCTTTGACGCCGTCTGAGTCATGTCAGTCATTGACCTGGAAACTGGCTTTCACTGCAGGCGGACCGCAGGGGTATATCACCTTGACAGTGCAAGTGCAATCACCGATGATCAGCTCAACCTCAGAACAGTGCCGCCGTGGCATCAGCCGGACTACAATGGTGCCCTTGCTGCTGGCCTGTGCTGCGGCAATTGCGTTCGGCCTCCCGGGATTTGCAACAGCAGCCACAGTAGACACTCCTCAAACGCACACCAGCGGCGGCGTGTTGGTGATGACCGACTCACACGCATCATATGACGACTCACTTCAAGTTGTGGACAATCTCGCTGCGCCAGATCGGACAGGCATCAGGGCCCTGGTTCACAATGAAGGCTGCACAAGGGCCTCGTGCGCACCCACTCAGACCCGCCGAATGCCAACTTGACGTGTTGGGGTGTCGAGCGCACCCAATGCAGCCTGCCGCATGGTATACATATATATGGTGTATATACATGGTGTATATGTATGACTTTCTTCTTGTGTGCATACATCTTGTAGACTGAGACTCTCCGGATCCTATCGGATGTTGACATGGCTGCTCCATGGACAGGTCATCATATGGCTGGCCAGGTCATCATATGTACATACAAAGCCAAGCACATTCTGCTGCTATATGTGCTGTTATATGAACGCTTTCAGCTAGTTCAGATGGCCTGAGCTGTAACTGGCATCAGCAGCACGTTTCCAGGCATGCGCAAGCATGTTTCCATGCGGGTGCACCTGCTCTCCTACCTGATGGCTGTGATGCTTGCGTTGCTGTGATCATACGTGCACATGTTAAACCCATGACCATGTGCACCCAGATTGTGGAGATGTGGAGGCGGCCATGTCTATCTGACGGTTTTCTAAAAGGCAAGTACATTGCAATCCAGTCATACCGATGAGCAGCCTGACGCAAGCCTGAAGCTGAACTGGACCAGCACAGCATGGCTGCCGCTAAGCACACACCACAGGAGCAGATTGCGCAGAGCCTATATACGCTACAATAATAATGCGAAAAACAAGCACGAGACATGACACCGCATGTCGGCCTGTCGAAACGGTGCATTGAATAAGCTGATACCGCGGCAGAGCTCTGCAGAGGTCTGCCATTGGCCATGCATGGGCCGGCCAGATCTGGGTGCCTAGGCCCACAAACCCCACTCGCGCAATTGCAAGGGCGTGAACTGCGCTGCACGCACCGTGCAGGCGCCAAAGCTGAGGCTCGATCGCAACTCACCCACCGCCGAGCAACGCCGTAGACGTAAGCTCTGCTTGTTTCGCAAGCGATCCTGAGCATGAGGTTCCGTCCACGCTGCAACCTCTGCGCAAACACGGCGCACGCGGTACCTATATATGCAACAATGTGCAACTGGTCGTGATGCATGCAGGTGCATGCGTTTCTGCAACGCGTGCACAATCCCCCGCGGCGGGCGCATCGGCCACTGCCGCAAACGCGGCCGATACTTCAACTGCTCCGTGCGCGAGGTGTTCACCTCCCCGCCGGGTCCCGGTGTCCCTCCCCTGCCCACGTTTGATGAGGAGTTCCCGCTTGTCGAGCCTGCCACTGGCGCACTTCCCGACACCGAGGCGCGCCTGACGATGCCCTTTGATGTCGAGCCTGTGGGAATCCCCATAGATGCCGACTTGCCAGGGTATGCTGCTCAGCATTAAGCAATTGCATCTTGCAATGCTTCGTTCATGTGCATGTGAACTACACCCATTCACATGGCTGGCATCGGGCAACGGCAGACACTTAGATTCTAGGAAGTACAATCACAACCTCATGCCCCCAACTCAAGTGGCAGGCTCCTTCACAGCAGCTCTTTGCACGCGGGTTTGTAGTCAGCAGCATGTGCGACAGCTGAAGGTGCGTGGCCCGCAAGAGCGCACAATGACAACCGCTCCCTACTTCCGCAAAGCCCCCTCCCAGGAGATCGAATGGCTACTCACTATGACCGCCAGCGCCATTTGTGACTGGGTGCTGACCTGTGCGGTGCTTGCAGGGAGGGTGTCCCTGCGACTGGGTTCCTGCAGTTTAATCGTGAGGCCACAACCCCCCCGCGACCGAATGGCGACACTTTCTGTGTGTCTGCCAACGACGCCCGCATCGCGGACGTGCGTGACAGCGTGAGCGCGTACGTCAACGCACGCAACAGCTGCATCCGCAGGACCATATTCTCTTTCGAGCCGGTGGATGAGGGCTTCATCATCCAGGCTGTAGACATCCGCACGACGCTTGGCCCCACCGCCAACGGCTGGTGCGCTTTCTGTGTAGCCCACGGCAACCCCGGGCCCGCCAGCCACGACTGCTTCATGTCGTCCAGCACAACTCAAATTCTAAATACTGCCCGACTTTGCCATACGCCACCTCATACGCATTCATACGCTTTCATACGCATTTTGGGGACATATGATCACCTAGGCGCACACTTCACCTAGGTGCGCAACCACCTGTCGCTGCACCATATGCATCTGCCATTGTATGGCCTGATCACACCAACGGTGTTAACGTTCCATGCATGAATCCATGTCAACTCCGGAGGTGGTACTGCGTGTGGCTGCAGTTGACTCCATTCGTGCTGAGCACGTGTGTGAGCACGGCATTGGGTTAACTCATCGATTGGGTGACATGGCATGATGGATATCAGCCTAAGCTGTGTAGCACATACACCAGCACAAGTGGCTACGTTGCGCAGCCAGCGCATCTCCGAAGTTGACGCGTGAATGATCGGGCGCGATCAGCGCTGACACCGGCTCAGAGGTGCAGGTACATGGGCGTCCACGATTTCTACTCCACTGACAGGGGCACTCCGGATGACCTGCGCGTCATCTTCCACAGCGACCGCAACAGAGCGGCGGTGTGGGAGTTTGTGGAGCACAACGGAGGAACGGTCGTGGTGCTGACGCGCAACTTTGACGCCAGCGGCCACGCGCAGTCGAGCGTCGGGCAGTATCTTGCAATCCCGGACACCCCCGTGCGCACGATGTTTGCATCGGTCTATATGTCCGTCAACGCGGACATCGGGCGGGCTGTGCGTCTGTCTGTCGTTGAAGAGGCGCCCACTGCGTGAGCTCTCCGACGGAGTAGACTCTCGCTACCTCATGTTGATCAACAACTGCGCCACGGGCAGGACTCTAGCATGAGAGAGTTGTCCAGCCAAAGATGTAGGTCGCTGACAAGCCAGACATACTTATTCGTTCGTTTCTTGTTTTGCTCTTTCTGCATCTAGCAGTACACGTAGTCGTTGTGATGGTACTGCAATATGTGACACGAGTGGGCTGGGCAGTCACTGCCTCCCATGGCAGAGGTTCGCACTATGTGCTAAAATCACACAAGTGGTGGGGCTTGTGATGGTTTGTCTGTTTGCCAGTTAACTGCTCTGTTGCCTCGGCGCTGCTGAGTCCATGATCTACCACAGTGTAACAAAAGAGTTGTTGTGAACACGACCGTATCGTCCACGTATGCTGGAGCCGTATGTTTGGAATTATGTGTAAATGTAAATGTAAATTGAATTACTTGCCGTAGCCGATCAGGCCATTGACATCTCCGGCGAACCGGGACCCAGGAGCCGAAGGGGTAAACCAACCGGAAGCACCCCCCTCAGACGCGCGCATGCAAGTCACAGGGCGTATTCCTGTGCTATGCGAGTTGGTCACATGCGCACGGACGATCGAACCGGTGACATCCCGCAACGCGATAAAACACCGCGGTACGGTGTGTGCTTCTTGCAGCACGTCGTGTCGATCGCACGTGCACCAGTCCCAAAGAGGAGGCCCTGGCAGGGCCGCCGCCGTGGGCGGGATGGGTGAAGTGGCTGGGCCAGACGCTGCGGGTAGGGACTAGGCTTAGGGCCGTGAATTACCTGCCCGAACTACCGTTTTACACCTAATTACAATGTGTAAGTGTAATTTATGTTTAATTGAGGCGCCTGTGAGCAAGTTATAAATTTGTTTAAGTGCACCAAAATCTCTAATTACGTGAAAGGCAGTGTAATTGGCTTAAACGCCGTGCAGCGGCCTGCAGACCGGCATCTGGAGGCGCAGGAAGCACAGGCACACTCATACATCAGGTGAGATCATCCCCGCACAGTTCACGAGACTCACTCTCACTGCGTGTGTAACGTATCTCTTTACTGCCTGTGGCCCCGCCACTACTAGGGACACAGATGTGGGCAATTGTTAACGATGGAACGGAGGGTGCTGGGCACAGGGATTCGGGCCAGGAGGGGCAGGGTGAGCCGCAGCGCGGGGAAGATGCACATGCAGAGGAGCTAGACGATGCCGAGCCGGCCTCAGGTGTGGTGCCGGAGGCGGACAAAATCGAGGATATGTTGTATGTTCCGCCCAGCAGTGAGCTCCGCATTGCGGATGTGTCTGTGTTACACAGTGATAGATCTAGGACCCAGCAGCGCCGAGGCAATACGCAAACAGACAGACAGCCCACCGCAAGCACCAAGGCTACTCTCCGCATGCGCACGAGCAAATGCCAGAACGAATTCGTTCGAACTTGCGCCGGCACGAAAGCAAACACACACATGTGCATGCACCCACACACACATACACACACAAACAACGCATGAACCGAGCGCAGCACCACGCAGTACCACACAGTCCACGCGCACGCCAAACACAGTCAGCATATGCATGCTCCGGGCCCACCGGCGGGCCGAGACTTGACACTAGCAGTCTACATGGACGCGCAGCCGCGCGCTACAGCCACCTCCGAGGCCGCGAGGTACCGGTTCCAGGAACCGCTGTGTTGCGAGATGCACATCTCGCCTAAGCTCAAGCCTGGCATGCACTCATGAGCTGCCTATCATCCATGTCAGCATGCTGTGCACACCTGTGCTTCACAACTCACCATGCACAGCATGGCCATGTACGTGGCCTGACCTGTGGCACAATAGTACGGCCTACATAATCACATCTCATATCCCACGCGCAGCTAGTATGAGTGCGCTCAGGCCTCCAATCAGCTGGCAGGTGGCTTTGACCACTCCGCAGCTTCAACGGCACCGAGTCATGCATGCAAGTTGCATGCTGCTGTGCACCATATGATATCACTGCGTGATTCAGAACTCTCTACTGCCGGTGTCAGCCGGAGCTGCATGAGTGGCTATGTCAAAGCCACAGCGAGCCTAATCCATACTCGCCTCGTAATGAGCAGAATCATCCGGTGTGCCAATCATGTGGCTACCGGCCGCGGGATGCTCGTTAACTCGGCGAGGCCAGCTATAACAGGGCCCGGAGGTCCTGGGCGCATCACAAGCAGTATTTATACCGTGCACTTGCTGGGATCATTGGACTGCTTGCGCTGGTGGCTTGCGCTGGTGCCTTGGTTGGGGCGCCACATATTTTCACAGCGCAGACTGCTATGTACACTCCATTCATTGTGTGTTCATGAGTGCCTGTTTTCGCTGCCCGTTTACAGCCTATGAGCTGGGGCGTAAGCCCTTCGCTCCCTGCCACCGAACAACAGCCGTCTTAACACGCAGCCAAGGCCAGCACGGCAGTACGAGCGGCGTCCGGGAAGGGGGCAGAGGAGAAATGGCGGAGGTGCGCGGGGAGGAGGGAAGATGGAGGGAGGAGGAGGGATGCGGGGGGGGGGAGCCGGCAGGGCGCAATTGAATTGCGCAATGGGCTGAGGGGGGGAGCCTATGCGACTCATGCCTATGCGCGATGGCCCGTCAGCGCCGGTAGGCCGTCCGTGGGGACAGGAAGGCCCGGCAGCAGCGCCCGCCCGACCAGTCTAGCGCGCAGGGGCGCGGCTGTGCGGGCTTGGCGCGCCAGCGCGCGGCACAGTGTTGTGGACAGGTCGCGCATGGCATTGAGCAGAAACGTGCGCCTGGACACTGCGCCGTGCCCGTCGGTACCTCCGCGATTTTGTGGAGGAAGCGGTACGCAGAACGTTCACGGATTGGGCGCGGTTGAACATCGACAATGTACAGCCATGATGCCTAGCTGCTCACAAAGGGGATGCGAGCGAGCAGCGTGCGGGCATGTGTCTCTGCTCTGCTGCGTCTGCAAGCTTAAGGCCCCCGTCGCGGGGCTGGTCCGCCCTGCACTGCGGGGCTCGCGCCCCCGGTCTCGCATGGGGGGTGCATGGGGTGTTTGCGTGAGTGTTCTCGGGTGGGCCTGGGTACGGTGGTGCTGGTTCTGTGGTGAATTGGAGGGCGGGGTGTGAGAGTGGTGGCGGCCAGGTGCCGTCAGATGTTGGTGCGTGGTGCGTGGTCGACGCTTAGATCTAGAGTGCGTGGCTTTGGCGTGGTTGGCGCGGCGGTGGAGTGGGCTGGTGTACTATCAATGAGGTAGAAGATATACTGGATGCTGCTGGTTACAGAAGTGTCACAGGCTACCGTGACTAGTTTCGGCCAGTGCCAATGGCCTCATCAGACGGATGGTGTGTTACACAGTGATAGATCTAGGACCCAGCAGCGCCGAGGCAACAGACCAGGCAACACGCAAAAAGACAGACAGCCCCGGGTGGGCCATCGCAAGTACCATGGCTACTCTCCGCACGAGCAAATGCCAGAACGACTTCGTTCAAACTTGTGCTGTCATGAAAGCAAACACACACATGTGCATGCACACACACACACATACACACACATACACACACAAACAACGCATGAACCGAGCGCAGCACCGCGCAGTACCACACACTCCATGCGCACCCCAAACACAGTCAGCATGCTCCAGGCCCACTGGCGGGCGCCTACTCGACACCATCAGGCTACATGGGCGCGCAGCCGCGCGCTACGGCCATCTCCGAAGCCGCGAGGCACCGGTCCCAGGGACGGATGGTGTGCAATCCAGCAGTCAGCGTCGATCACGAGCGGTGGAGTGGGCTGGTGTGCAGCTGTGACGGTTCGTTGTGGCTTGGGCACCTGCGCATCGTGATGTAGCCGCTCGTTCCTGCCTGCATGCTTGTAGGGGTTTGGTCGCCTGCTTTCTTGCTGCCACAGTGTTGCCCTCCCCGCCGGGTTCATGCATTGATCACTGTGTAACAGGTGACGGACGTGTTCGTGCAACAGCGGAGAGCAGACACTTTGGCAAACGCTGCTTTATGCATAAAGAATTCTTGCTTTTAAAAGCAAAGCTGCAAAGAAGCTTTACCAACGGCATTGGTATCAGAGGTTCCTGGATCCGACATATAGAGAGATGCATTCGCTTGGTGCACTGCAGCTGGCGCGGAGCAAATCGATTGTAAGTGTAGATACACTGTGGCACGCGCACGCGATGTAACAATAAAGGAGACCTGTCAATGCTGACCTACGTCTATTCGGTCACAAACTTTCATGACGAGCTGTTCTCAGACACGCCCTAGGCCTGCGTCGCGCGTTCATCTCCGTGTGACACGCCCTGCTTCGCCGGCCTCCGCGCATTAACTATTCAATTACAAATTGTTATCGTATCAAGATACGGCATGTCCGACAAGATACAGCGCACACGTACACGCTCGGCCACCGTGGACGTTTCACTTGAAAGACACGTGCACTGGACGGACGCCTCGAGAGTCCTAGACCGTAAACATTAACGATGCACTGGAGAACAATTGCCAGCCGGATGATCTGAGTCCAGTTATTGACTTGCTTCTGGACGCCGGAAGGCCTGTCGGCAGGGCTGAGGCAAGCAACTCACACCACCTCTTGGGTACAAGTCATCAGCCGCAAGCAGCCAATGTCAGGTAGGTGACTCTAACAAGGCTTGATCTATGTGTGCTGCGCAAAGCCAGGCCGATTTGGCTCGCAGCCTCATATCCAGTTTATTCTGCGGGGCTGGCCGCTCAAGATTGACCCGATCGGGTCGCGACCCAGCTGCGCGCACCTGTTTGCCAGACAGTGGTGTCCCCAACCAGGCGCGCCATGCCAATTTGAACAGGGACACGGTTTAATGTGTCTACATCCCGGTGCTCGCACTCCGCAGGCTGTTTAGCTTCAAACGTTCCCTGCGCAGGGACAACCTGCGAATGCAACGGGACCCGAAGCACGCTGACAACAGCTGAGTGCCAAGGCCCCGCTAGTGCTATGCCGTGGCCAACTTGTATCACATCGTGTCAACTCCGGCTGTGTTTAAAGTAGGCCTTGCCCGATTTTCAGGGGGACTGCGATTCATGGCCAGCCCAGCTACGGAGCAAGGCGCAGCGGCCGGCGTTCGGCTCATTGTCAGGGCATCTGGTATCTCATTCTTCGACGAGCATGACCAGCGTCACAATCTGCTACCATCAGCTGTCATCGCAAGCCCGGTATTGGGTAGAATTTGTTCCGGGGACTGTGCTGAGACGACCGTCCCTGTCAGCCTTGAAGCCTTCCGGGTCTGGCAACATCACGTGAAGCACGAATCAGAAGGGTCTTTGGAGGGACACCCCCCTCACAGACGTAGACGACTCAGTACGCGGTCGTCTTCTGAACGGGGCGTAGGCGTCGAAGAACACAACCCCCCTCCGCGTGAGCTCGAGACGCTATGTCTGCTCCTTTCGGTACGCTTCCTACTGGTCTGCTGTTACACGATGGAGATGCATAGCTTTCATCATCGATGATGATCCCATGTGGCAAGAACACCTGAAGCATAACTGCACTGCTGTTCTGACATGCCCGCGGGACACTGGCATGTTGTCACGCTGGTCCTGGCCGGAACTCCTAATCGGAGCAACCAGATGCATGTGAATACAGTTCAAGTGCTGGATTTGATTCTGCTATGACGGCAATTTGGATGAGCATCGGTGCGTGCATGTCTTTGGTCTGCACGGGCCTCCCGGCTCCCACCCATGCCATCAGTGAACACATTCCCGGACACCATGGGCTGCAGCTGCAGCCCATCGTTGATGCCAGCAGTTTTATACAGGCAGGAGACGTTTTGCAAGACAACGACACAAAGAC
>JALKAD010000067.1:689499-713652 GCA_024500015.1 Ulva compressa | reverse complement strand
CGACGCAGGACATGCACATGCGGCATATGCGCGCACCTGTAGCCGCCGCGTGACACGGGTATCTACGTCTCCCCCCCGCGGCAGGCGCAGCGTGAGGTCGTTAGGGTTCTCTATGTCCCATCCCACGCGCCCCGCGATCTTCTCCGGGGCCATCGCATAGTACTGCGCGACGAGGTCGGCAGTGTTGCGGCGGCGGTCCAGGACGACGCGGCCGGCCGCGTTGCGGGTGAACGTCACGGGGTAGGTCAGGGTTTTGTTGAGATCCTGCTGCCGTGCGCGCGCGATGGAGGTCATGTCCGGCACGTAGTCCTCCCCGAGGGGCGTCTCCACGCTGGCGAGGGTTGACCGCACCTGCACAGCGGCCGAGTTACTGTCCAGTTACATCATTGCACAGTTACATCAGCTGGCGTAATCACAAATAGATCCAGGGGCTCTGACCCGGTGTACCAGATGATTGTACGGCCATCTCCTACCCTCATGTTGGCATGCTGTTTGCATGGCTCTTGCGGTGGGATGAACATACATGCATGTGTGACTGTACGTGCGAGCGGTGCATGATGAGCATTTGCTTCCGGCCACCATTCGCCGCATAGTGGGCTCAGCGACTCCAGGTGCGTGCTGTTCTGAGCTGGTGCAATCTTCAACAACACTGCAAAGGTGCTGACGTGGCATCAAGAGCACAAGATCGCTTGCTGGGAGTGGACCAGCAGCAACGAATGTGCATGCATGGACATGATAGATCACGGGATCTTCGCTGCAGGTGCTGTGGAATGACGTGCAAATTTGGAGCATGCACTGAGGAGGGAGCCATGGGCATCTAGCAATCAAGCCATTGATGTGACACGTGGGCACATGGTAAACAGCCCTGTACGCGCCGCCTCGCAACAGCCGGGACTGTGCCGCATGACCCATTGTACACAAGCTGGGGAATGTTCGGGTCGTAAAATATGTGTGCAGAGTCGCACATGGTGTCCGTCCAGAACTCAGACATGTCAGGAAGCAGTGTTGCGGCTTCGCATGCAGATGTTCTGTGTACTGGGCTGCTCTTGTTCCACCCAACCTATGGCCGCACTGCTGCCAGTGCCCAGTTAAAGCAGTTACATTGAGTAGAAAAACATTGTACAGCGTGGGTTACAGACGCGATTCCTCTGTGCAAAGTGCATTGGGCCAGGGATGCGCACTGTCCATGTGCCTAGGAACTCGTCAGGAAAGTACAAGTCCGGAGGCCCTCCACCTATGGCCTGCCACGTATCTGATAGAACGCCTGCTAGCGCATCGGGAGGCGCTGCTAGTTGTAGGGCGGCCGTGAGGAGCGAGGCTGGGGCTGAGAGTAGGGCGACGTCTCGCCTCGTGGCCGACGCCTTGTTGACCGATCGCGAGGCTCCATGGCCGGACAGGCACATCCTGCATGCCCCACAAGCGAAGTTTGAATATCTAATCGTCCGCTACAGGGATCACCTGCTTGTGCGCATCTGCCAGTGGTACAGCAGCCCCATCCACGACGTGCTCGCTGCCTCAGCACCTTGCGACGCCAGGCTGTGCAGCGTGATCAACAGCAGTTACAAAATGAGTGAGACGTCAAGAATGAGGAATTGCTACATGTCGATTCTGTGATAGCAGGTGGAGCAGTGCTCGATGCAGCAACAGAAGAGTGCGACCACACGCTTCACACGCGGCCTCCGCATTGGCTTAAATGGTTCCGCTATTGCTACTTGCGTATCAGCCCTCGTTGGCTACGTGTTGCATGGATGGTCTGCGTAGGGCACGTGCAGCCACAGGCAAGGGAGGCTCGGCAGTTGCGCACCTCTGGCGCCAGTACGAAGCGTTGCACGCTGTCATCGCCCGCATCTAATCAACTAATACGTCACGAATAGAAAACTTTGGCACCGCTGGTCGTCCGCTGGTGTATGTAATACGCAATGGAGTGCGGTGCGCCCTCACTGGAGGGAGTGGTCAGCTGCAGACTAGGTATCACCGGAATGGAGAGGTGTCGTCAAACATTTCACGCTTCAGGTGTTCAGCGTCATCACAGTCATCAGCTCTCCAACAGACTCCTTCTGTCGCAGGCCTGTGTACTTGGGCGTAGCTTGTGTGTGTGTGCAGCTGGCCGGAAGGATGCAGATGGGCGAACAACAGCCAGAAACAGTTGTTGTGGCGACAAGGGCAGCATGCATGATCAGGGCTTCACAACAAGCACACGTGCAAACGTGTATTAGTTCTGTAACCAGCAGCATCCAGTGTACTTCTACCGCTTTGACGCTACACACATACAAACCCCCCATTTGTGAGCAACGAGAGTTCTAAGCTTCAGAAGATGCCACCTGCGCGCCACGGTGGGATGAAAGAACAAATGCCATAGAACCAGCATATAGAACCAGCTGTTGCTCACATGTGTGGGACTCAGAGCATGCAGATGAATGCCACACAGGTTGATGCATCTATAGATCAAGCCCGGCCACTGTTTCACTTGTTCGCACGTTTTCAGGTACACACGATCCACCAGTGACGCATGCAGGCCTGGAACGGCCCGGGCTTACTCTACAGTTGAGCCAGACCAGGCCCGCCTATCCTGCTGTCTTCCTGAACGGCTCGCCGGCATGTAAATTTGCAAAAAGGCGCCTTGCAAAAAGGCGCCTGACACAAAGCCGCCACTATAAACATCGGGCGTATGCTTGCGCCCGGATTGTACTTCGACATCACAATGCATGCATGGCTGACGCTAGCTCTTGGTGCTGGTGGTGACACTAGTCTTGAAATAGGTCTACATGGAAAGGCTGTCCCTCTGGGAATATCGACCGACATACAGAAAGCGTAAAAGTCGCTAGGAAATCCCCGTGCGGCTGCTGCAATGACTGTCAATGAAGCCGCATGCGGCTCACAGGTGCGGCTCACAGGTCGCGCGACCGGTGCCGTCTTGGATGCTACGGTCTGGCCCCGATTCGCCCACGCTGCCAGCTTTGAAAAAAAAAGGCCATAATCTGGGCAGATAGGAAAAGGGCCGACACCAGGGCGAACAGCTAACGCACCCGCCTGCGGATGCCATTCGGCAGCAGAAACTGCGCAAACAGCGGGAACAGCGGCAGCAGGGCCAGCACGCCCCACAGCATGACATTCGGCCGCATGTACGCATCCCCTGTAGCCGCGGTCAGCAGCATGAACGCGCCCGCCGACACGAGCGCCTGAACTCCCAGCCACGCGTCCGTCGGCGACCGCACAAGGCGCCCAACCCGCCCTGCGCTGGGCGTGCTCTGCGTGCTGCGCATGCTGTGCGCCTGCGCACCGCCCCCTGCACTCGGCGGTGCCTCCGCAGCTCCCAGCAGCGGGACGCGCTGCCACTGGTCGTCAAACATGTCATGGAACAGTGTCACCACCGATTCGCTGCTGCCCTGCGCGCCATTGCTGGCACTCCCATGCTGTGCATGCTGTGCATGCTGTGCGTGCTGTGCGTGCTGTGCGTGCTGAGACTCTATACTCAAGCTAGCTAGCTCGTGCGCATCGGACGGCGCGGAGGCTGCAGGTGCGGTGGGCGTGGCGTCCGCCGTGGCCGCCGCCGCGGCGGGCGGCTCATTTCCGAGGGGCACGTCTGTGAGGCAGTCGACCCACTCCTCCTCGCGGCGGTCCTCAAACAACTGCCACAGCACGTAGAAGAACGCGGACACCGAGTAGAGCACCCAGACCACCCAGCGCACCGCGTCGGTCATGCGGTCGGGGCTGATCAGGTCCGACGCCGTCGTCCACGCCGCCCACGCCACCAGAAACTCGCTCGGCACAAGCTTGCGCAAGTCCTCGAGGACACTGTCCGCATGCAGGTCATCGTCCGGCTCGCGCTGAGCGCGGCTCTTCATCTTCTCGGCCATCGACATGAGCGCGTTGCGCACCTCCTGCTTGGAGCGCTCGCGAATCTGGTTCATCAGCGCGTCGGAGATCGAGTGTGTCGGCACTGCACCGCAGCCGGGGTTGACACGTGGCGAACAGGCAAATCAGCAACTCACAGAGCCGCAGCAGTTGTGCATGGGTATTTGGCCAGAAAACAGTACATGCATGTCATTCATGCACTGCGCATCAGTCCCCAAAGCTCGACAGTATAATGATGCATGCCATAAGCTGGGGTCGGCACATTGCATGACAGATGGAGATGTATGCACTGGTGGGCCAAACCGTAATTATGGCGGCCGGTGTGGATAGGGCTTGAATGGGCGAAGCCGCTGCACATTAAAGACTGGGATGATTGGATGCCGACAGGTGTAGGAGGGAACACTGCGGCGGCGGCCGCCACTGCGCCAGCACAGAGCGCACACCGTAAATCTCATTGGAGAATCGGTGGTGCTCCTCCTCCGACAGTCCCGCCGCGTCCGCCGCTGCAGCAGTTGCGGTCGCAAATGCCGCAGCCGCTTCCGCACCGCCCGGCGGCCCCGCTGTGAAGCCAGGGATCGCGTTGGGGTGCGCCAGCGCGGCTGATGACACGTCAGCTATGCTGAATGCCCCCGCCTGGATTTCGGCCGCCGTCTCTGCCATCACAGCGTCCAGATCGGCCTGCAGCTGCAGCTGCCGCGCAATCAGGCGCCTCGCCTTGCGAACCTTCACATGGTCGTCAGTCTGAAGCAGCAGCGTCATAGCTACCACCCGTCCACAGCCGCCCCCTGTCTAACTACAGGTGGATGGGACCTGGCGCTGCTCTGCCCGTGCCAAGTGCTCCTGGCGTCTGAGTTGGACTGCGCTCCACCCTCAGGGCTTCAGGCTGTGGCTGGTGGAAAGTGGCTTGTGGCTTGTGCTGCTGATGTTCAGGAGGATGGATCCTGCAACGCCACCACTTGCATTCACGAGCGGCGCTTGAAGGGGTATCTTCTCGAGACGTAGCGTAGCGTAGCCTGATGCCCGAAATCATGCTCGTCTGTGCTCGCGAGAAGGCAAAGCGCGGTCTGCCAGTTCGATCGACCAGACATCGATTGCTTACCGCAAGCCCGCATGCATGCACTGCACTTGCCCTTCAAATGCGCGGTCGCTCCGTATTGTGCACGCGAGAGCGGAAAACTTGCAAGTTGGACTGTCGAGTGCCTTTAACACAAGCGGTCCCAGGTGAAAGAGCGTAAAGACAGCAACACACGCCACGCGGTGGTGTCAACATCCAGCCGACCAAGACCTAGAATACAGCTCACAGTGTATGTGGACTTTTCAAAGTCAGCAGTAGCACGAGGTCTCATAATCTTGCCTAGTATCGCAAGTGCAATCGATGCAGCTGTCTTGGTGAATTCTGGCGACTGAAGCAGGCGATGGTCTGAAGCCCTTCAGGCGCGCGAGCCACATCGCCGCAAGCAGTGCGGCACCCATTCAGCAGAAATGAAAATACTCAGCTGGCCACACTTGTTAAAACTGAGAATCGCGTACGAGCATTTGATAACAGCAGACCTCATTGCGGGCAACCGTTCTGGTCAGCCGACCAAGTGCATCGCCTGGCAAACAGCGTACCGCTACCAACGCCATGTGAGAGCGCATTCAACATCTTGGCATCGTCATTGTCTTGAGTAACCGGAGGATGGTCCGCTGTACGCAAGGACGGGCCCTGTTGTCATTGAGCCGCGGGGATGACTAGGGCTCCTCACAGGCAAGCAGGTACAAGCAATCCGCTGACGACGAGCAGCAAACTCGTCCCTGTTGGTGTGTTAATGCCGCGTATCCCGGTCCAGCGTGCACTGGTGGTGCGGGACGAAAAGTTATGTCCACTAACCCCCATGCACTTCGCACGTGCCGCTGATTACTCCACCCCTTCCACTTAAAACTGTCATCTCGGAAATGAGTGAAGCTGTTCAAAGCCGTGCTCTTGATTCCGGTCAAGGCAGCACAATTCCAGCTATATATGCATGTATGATGTGGCAAGGAAACCAAGCTTTCAACAGGTGCTGTTGTTGCTGTGCCCAAGACCTGAGCACCAGTCTGTTGAGGCCTCTCCAACGTCCTCACACTCAGCGGGGCATTTGCAGAAAATTCGCCGACATCACGGGGATGCATGTGCTTGTTCACATGTCTGGACAACAGCGTGTGCGTTAGAGACGGGCATCTGTCTTCGGGCATCTGTCAGGCCATCTGCACCACCGCAATGACTCATGCTCCCCGCTCCACAAGTATACTTGAAGCACATCCCAGCCAGCTTGCAAAATGGCTGCCACAGCTGGAGAGGGCACACGCTTCTGATGGGATGGCTGGAGCCTGATAGGCGGCTGAAACGGGTGCCACAGTGCTGGCCACAGTGCTGGCCTTCGAGCCTTCGAGCGCAAATGAGCGCACAGCTACAATATGAAGCCATGAACGGCATTCTGGCATTGACCAGGGTGGGCCAGAGTACAGCACACAGCATCGTCAGGCTGTACAGGGGCAGTTTACACCGTAAAGTTGACAGCACTCTAGCGAGCAGCACACTCTGTGTCAGAGTCAGCTCTGAGCCGCCAGTGGCCACCAGCTGGCACGGACTTGATACTTGGCTGTGGCGTGGACAGTTCAAGCCACGCCATTCCACCGCAGCAACTCACGCACCGCGGTCCCTCTCCCTCACCTCGTTCTCGCTACATACTTTGCACACACCAACACCGGCCCTCATAAGTCAGAGTCATAACACATGCACATCCTTCACCACTGCGGGCAGCCGCGGCCGACGGCCTCCAAAGCAGCGAACAAAAACCACTCAACCCGGCAGGTGTTGCTACCGAGCCCCTACCACATTTCCCTGCCCGGCTTCGCGGCAAACATCCGTAACGTCGGATGGTTCCTACCGAGCAGCACACCACGTTTACATTTCACATTCACAGTTCCCGTTCCGTGCACGCCGCTCGCACAGACGCTACGCAACGGCATCGGCGGTGCTCACGATTCCGTCAGGCAGCACGAACTGCGAGAACAGGGCAAACAGCGGCGTCACCGCCATCAGCGTCCACATCAGCGCCTCCTCCCGCAGGTACACGTCCCCAGTCGCCGCGCTGATCAACAAGAACGCCAACGCCGACGCCATCGCCTGCACCGCGAGCCAACCCGTCGACGGCGAACCCGGCATCCGCTTCGCCACCCGCTCCCCCTCCCGCTTCCACGCCGCCACCCCCCCATTCCGCATGTCCCCCGCCGCGCTCACCGCCTCCACCGCCCCCTCCGGCCCTGGCGGCCCGTCCCGTGCAACATGCACATACACTCCCCCGTGGGCAGCCGTCACCGCAGCCCCCGCCGCAGCTGGCGCTTGCGCCCCCGCCGCGACCGCAGCACGCAGAGCAGGCATCCGCGCCTCCGCCTGGCAGTCCTTGCACTCCTCCTGCCTCCGGCCGTGCAGCAGCAGGAGCAGCACGTAGACGTACGACGCGGCACCGTACAGCGCCCACACGACCCATTGCACGGTCTCGTTAATCTTGTCGGGGTCGACCATGTCGACCGCCGCCGTCCACACCGCCCATGCGACGAGAAACTCCGCCGGCACGAGCCGCCGCAGCTTCTCGAGGACGCCGTCGGGCACGAGGTCCTCCTCGTCCTTCTCCTCCATCTGCACCGCCAGCCGGCCGGCCATGGCCCGCAGCACCTGCCGAAACTCCTCGCGGTAGTACGTATGCATCTGCGCGGTCGCCTGATCCAGCATTGCACCTGCACGCCCGCTCACTCACAGCTGCGCCAATGCAGCTCACACCTAGTCACGCCGGCCACTGTCGTTACATGCATGTCGTGCATGCAAGCCGTGCCGCAGTATGATGAGGCGCCTGACGTCATGGCACACTCAGGTTATCTGGAGGTGCATTTGTGTGGGACTGCATTGGCCACAAGTACAGGGCGGTCTGTTTGTGTAGGTGCTGGTTGTGCTACGGCAGACCGTTCAAGCTGCATGCGGTGCGTACACAAGTGTATGGTATACATATCAAAAGAACTGCACAACGTGCTATTCGGTCTCCATTGCAGCACGGCATGTGCTTACAGTGCGCTGTTGCATGCTTTCCTCAGGCTGCATCGCCTGCAGGGCTGTCAAGGCATCCCTCACACACGGCCATGCGCAACAGCCGTTGTATCGTGGGGCCTTGTTCTCGTGTGTGGATCACGCAGTACACCGACACCACAGCATGCACCGACGCCACAGCATGCACCGACACCACAGCAGTGCACCGACACCACAGCAGTGCACCGACACCACAGCACGCACCGGCACCACAGCATGCACCCCTGACGCTTATATCAGCGATGCATGTAGAAGGTTGACATGCCGAGTCATGACTAGTCAGGGCGGGGCGCACGTGTGCGGTCATCAGAAAAGATCATTGGCGCCGCCGCGGCGTCGGGTGCAAGGGCTGGAGCTTGGAACGGCACACGCGCAGGACCGGCACCACCGCTGGGAGAGCCGCCGCTCGACGGCGGTGCTGCGGTCGCGGCAGCAGCGCCTGAGACGGTAACATTGATGAGGGGAGTCTGCAGGCGCTCCACCTCGGCAAACGCAGCGTCCAGAGCGGCTTCGATGGCGCCGTTCAGAAGCTTCTCGCGGGCGGCCTTGCGCCGCGCCTTGCGCTGTTTGACGCGGCCGTCCGTCTGCACCAGGAGCGTCATGCCGTGCACGCGATTGCTGCGGCCGTGCTGGCTTGCTGTGCTGTGTGCTGTGTGCTGGGCTTGTCAGCGATGCTACTCCGGGCAGGACGCAAGAGTGGCTCAGTCAGACCAGATGCCAGGTGGTCTGATGTTTCGACTCCTACAACAGCAGTCTGCGGTCAAACCCTGTATTGGTGCCGACCCGCAATCGGGGTCACAGACCGGTGGTGACAGGTGCGGTGTGCGCAAATAGGCGCATTTCGAATGTCGATTACAGCGCGCGGTGCACCACGCGCCGGGGAGGTACTATTTGTCATATGCATCCCAGAGGGAATAATTGTACACATGCTTTCATCGGCATGTCTAGCTGTGGCGAGTTGAGCAGTTGTTGCCGGTGCGTATGTCACAGACGGTTCCAGGCGTCCGTACTGCCGCGAGGTCACAAAGTGTCGCCCATGTGAGCCAGATTGTGTAATGCCTTAAGCAGTTGAGGCTATAATTCAGTCGCTAGTGCAGCACGTGTAGCGAACCTGGCAACAAGCTCGAACGTTGTCACAATTCCACGCAGAGCGGTGCTCACGGCTGCGCAGAAGGAAGCCCGCCCGACATCACGTTTCAATACAAGCGCTTGAAGGTCTACGGAGGTTATATTCGAACTGTGTTTACAGTGAGCTCCGTAGCATCTGGCATGCAACGCTCGCAATTGCGCTGGAAGGTGTACGGAAACAGTCACTTGCGCAGCACGGCGCACGGGCTCCCAGTGGAGCACTATATACACATTTGGGCGTATGGACGGCTCTCATCCACGTCCCTTGCATCATCGACTTCGCGATCATGGGTGACTGAGCGAGAAACGCACGCGACACAAGCTTCAGGTACGCGGCCGAACAGAATGTCAGCCCACGTGTACCTTTGACTGGCAGACTATGTTGAACTTGAAGATTGCGTCTATGTATCAGCCAGCCGTCTCGGAAGTCTGGAGGGATGCAGTCAGTGGTCGGAGATAGTGCTGGTGCCCGCTGCGGGCATGAACAGTTGGGCAGAGGCGGAACCGAACAGTCGTCTATGCTCCGTCGCGAAGCCGTCAGTACATGCAGCGCATCCGCGGGTTCGTTTACAACATCACAGCACTTTGTGTCAAGGCCTAGATATCTCCCGACAAGCCATGTTCGATCGTGAACACGGTCCGGAATGTGGTGCAATAATCCGCGTTCACGAAGGCACTCAGCACCTACCGCCTGCCGTGCCACCTGCCGTGCGTACGTCAACACAACGTGCCTTGGCCGCGTAGACAGCAGTAGGCTTGTCAATTCTGATCTACAGTTGGCCGGCCGGTACTGATCGAACCGTAGCCCGTAGCATGCGTGTTCTTGCTCCCAGCTGGCCACGCGGGTATGAATGTTCAGCGCGGGTATCGGTGCATCGGACGGTCAGGCGCCAGATTCCGAGGCAATCCGATGCCATGGTGTGACGGGTTCACTGCTATCCGTGCGAGAGAGATCTGTGTATTTCGATGCCACCTCAGCAACGCCACTGATCATGATCGAAGTTGATGGTTCAACCGGTACCAGAGTCGCCGCTCGCATCGATGAAGGCGAGTGCGATCGTGCATGGCACAAGCAAGACACTGAGCCCTCATGCGGGTGCATGCCTGCGGCAAATAGACAGCAGACAGGCACTCGACACTGGCTGTTACACCCGACTAGCAGCTGCAGTAGTCTTGCATACACGAGTCTGTTCCACTGGCGGGCACTGATATGTATCAGTGCCCGCCGGCGGAACAGACGCATGCCACGCTGACGCAGGAGGGGCGACAGTGACCGCCAAGCCACACGCCATCATGCTTGGCACTGCTGAGGCCCCATTGCAAGGTACTTTGACTTGCGTCGATGAGCTATCATCCCGCGCGCAGGCGTTGGATTACCTGGAGGCGCTGCTGAAGCCCGTCGGCTGCTTCTCAAGATCAGCCCAGCACCTTGGGGGGTCAGCCCTCTGCGAGAGTTGTCGACGGCATTGGTGCCCAGTGTGGCCGGCCCTGCAGAAGTGGGCTCACGTTCTCACAGCGGCCTGGCCCCGCTGCACCCACGCCCCGAAATGCCACCATCTGGCCAGCTCGATCGCATAAGGGCCCGGGCCAGGCCGAACAGGTACCGCCTGCGGATGCCGGTCGGCAGCACTGTCCGAGCACGCAGCGCGCAGAGCGGCAGCAGCACCAGCATGCCCCACAGCATGGTGTCCGGCGCATGTACACATCCCCGTAGCCGCTGTCACAGGCATGAACACACCTGCAGACACAAGTGCCAGCGTGTCCAGCCGCGTGTCCGACGGCCCCTGCATCCGCCCCCAGCCTGCTCCTCTCAGGGCGTGTGGTATCAGGCTGGCCGTGCGTACCGCGCGTGTCACGCGTGTCGGGCGTGTCGCGCATCTCGCGAATTTTGAGCGTGTTAACAACGGTGCGCGGTACAGCTTTCCGGCCCCCGCTCTCCGTCAAAGCTGCTGGAGCGCCCTCCGGCTGCAGCGGCGCGTGCTGGTCGTGATTCACACCTTGCACAGCGTCACCAACAACTCGCCGCTACCTCGCACGCCATTGCCGATGCTCCCACGATGCACGTGCTGTGAGCCATGCGTCCGCCGGTGTGCGCATGTGCCTGTCTCTGGGAACTGTCCAACGCAATCGCGCGACTTGACTGCCCGGTCCTGCGCAGCTCACACTGAGCATGAATCGTGTGAATCTTCCATAAATTACACCACACTAGACCCGTCATCTCTGGCAGGTTTTATGCAGCTGCACAGCCGTGAGTGCTCACATCCCTTAGTGACACGACCTGAGGTCTACCGCCGCATAGCTCTGCATAGCTATAGGTTTGCCGACAGCTGGTTGTTGCCTGCCGCTTCGCTTCAAGCAATTTTTTATCTCCGCTCTGGCCACTGCATGGGTGTCAGGTTGCAGCCCACTGCCAGGTGTGATCCTTTCAGCATATACACGACCTTTGTGAAGTCGCGGGCACTTGTGGCCATGCCGTTGTGGCCATGCCGTTGTGACCATGCAGTTGTGACCATGCAGTTGTGGCCATTCCTCTTTGGCCATGCAGTTGTGGTCATGCCGTTGTGGTCATGCCGTTGTGGCCGCACACTGTCCCGGGCGAACAGGTTTTTCAGAGTACCGCAGCACACAGCAGTGCTGTAACTCAATGCTGTTGGATATCATGTTGCGCTCGCATGCACCATTGGGGCTGCATCTGCACCCGTTTGATACATGACGTCCCATCACATGAGCAGTATCCTATATCTTTCTGATTTGGCATAGCATGCCCTATGTTGCTGACTTCAGAACAACACATGAATGGCGCCACAGCCAGTGAAACGCAGACACACATCCGTAACCAGACGCAGACGCTCATCCGTAACCACAGACGCAGACGCACATCCGTAATCATGCTGAAAAGTTACGGACATTCGATTTACAGAGTTACAAACATTCGATTGGATCCAATGCCAACAACTGGGACGTGTCTACCAACGCAAACACTCAGCCCACGCAGCTTGGCATCGGCTCATTCTGCCTGCGGCGCTTGCCTTATTAAAATTCAATTGTCTGTACAAATCTTCCAGGAGCATGCACACCGTGCAGCACTCTGGGCTGGTCAACCACCAACACAGAGAGCCGTGCAGCCGCTGCTGCCAAGAAGAGCACCGCTGCTGCCAAGAGCACCGCTCCATGCAGATACAACGCGGTTGTCATGCATGGACAGGCTATAATTAGCCACCTGAGGCTCTCCTCAACACCCCCTCGTCACCATGACTACAGCACCTGACAAGTGCACCAGATTTTCTATCGCGATCCCTGCCTTGCCTAACCCACTGATGCATACCCACCTACATAGCTACGCATGTCACGTCAACCCGGGTTCATGCTGAGTCGGTCACCTGAGGTGCACGCCCATCAACCTCGCCACACTCCCTTCACACATGGTGTCGACCTCTCCTGACCACATTTCCACACCCCCAGCACGCTCTCACCACCACCTGTGCCCTGCAGTGCCCCTACCTGCTGACCTAGTAGCAGTACTCCACGCCTGTTCCGGCCATCCATCATCACGCCTCCGCGAACACACCGCCTCGCTATTCTGTACGTAACATACACATGGAATAGGAATTCACAGGACACAGTCCGCTGGCCATGACCCCGGTGCCTCTGCCTAGGCACCCGGTCGGAAGCTCTCACCGGCGTCCGACCAGGCCATCGGGAAGGACAAACTGCGCGAACAGCGCAAACGGCGCAACCGGCGCGAAAAACACCCACACCGGCGCGCCGATAGTCGTGTGGATGTCTGCGGCAAACGCGCTCAGCAGCAGGAACGCCGCCGCAGACACCAGCGCCTGCAGGAACAGCTGCCCGTTTGTCGGCATGCGCACCGGCGGCTTCACCTTCTCCGCACCCGCCCACTCCATACCTCCACCTTTGCCCCCACCCCCACGCCAGCGCCGCGTCATCCACTTTGGCCCCGCCGCGCCCCCGCCCCCCATCGCCTCGCTCCCCGACCCCCCCTCACCGCTCGGCGTCTCAAGCGTGTCCTCCGGAATGTCCCGCTTCTCGCTGAAGTGCGAGATCGACACGGCCTCCGCCCCCGCCGCCGACGGCACCATGGCCAGAGGGTCCGCCTTCGCACCGACCATCTTCCCGGTGTCGGGCCCAGCGCGGCTGTTTGGTCCCCCCAGCATGACCAGCACCGTCGGCACCTCCCGGGCAAGCTCTGCCGTGTCAACCGCGTCTTTTGTGCGCCGGTCCTTGACGAGGCGGAGGTACACGTACACGAGAGCGAGCGCCGAGTACAGCGCCCACATGCCAAACATGACGTTGTTGTCGGCGTTGATGAGCGAGAAGATTCCGGTCCACGCGGACCACGCGGCGAGGTATTCGGCGGGGAGAATGCGGCGGACGCGCGAGAGGAAGTTGTCCGGGCGGAGGTCCTCGTGGCGCTGCGTGCTGCGGAGCACGTCGGACTGCATGCCCTGGATGGCCTGGCGCGCGGCCGCGCGGTACTGCTGCGCGATCACCTTTTCCTTCTCAGCCAGCATGCGGACTGCACAGAACAGCATGGTGCTAGTCAGCATGCGCACTGCACAGCGGTGGGCTGTCGCGGTGCTGGCAAGCGGCTGTGCAGCAGGAGCAGACTGCATGCCGCATTCAAACATGCACAGCGTGGCAGCGGGGCCATGCAAGCACAGCGTGGCAGTGGGGCCATGCAAGCACAGCGTGGCAGCGGGGCCGATGGCATCACTACCGGGGACGGCGCGGCCATGGCCAAGTAAAACTTCACACTGTGAAGCAGGTAGAGCAGAGCACCCGGCACCCCACATAGCCAGCGAAATACACAGATGTACAGGCACAGCATGCGCAGCGCACCGAGGACCTCGACCGCCTTATCGCACGGCACGGCCTTGCCTTCGGGCGACTGGTACGACTCATTGGACTGGATGCTGAAGGGCGCGCCCATCCCGGGGCCAAGGATGGACGCGTTGGATGTCATGGCGGTGGCCGGCACCGGCGACGAGCGCTCGCCCAGCGTGCCCGCCGTGTCGCCGGCCGCCGCGAGGAGCTGCTGCTGGATGTCCGCGGTGTCAACGTTGTCCACCGCAGCGGCCGCGGCGACGCCGCCAGTGCCGCCGCCGGTGCCGCCGCTGGCACCGCTGCGGGCGCCGGCTGTCGCGGCTGCGACCGCCTGCAGCCGCTCCAGCTGCACCAGCGCCGCCTGCGTGGCGGCGGTGATGTCCGCGACGCGCACAGCGCGGCGGTCCGCCACGAGCTCCTCCGTCTGGAGTAGCAGCGTCATCGCCTGACGCGTGCTCTGCACAGCACACACAGCATGGGCCAGTGTGTGTAACGTTGACTAATACAGGCGCCCGAGAGCGAGGTCAGTGAGTAAGCAACCGAGCCCGTATAATGGTCTGGTGTTGGTCTGGGTCTGCAGACTGACGAGGCTGCTTGCCTGCGCGGGCATTGAAGAAGTGCCTTTCGTATGATCGAGGAACACAGGGAGTGACATGCTCGCGGACAGCACAAATCGTGATATCGAAATGGAAATACCACCTGGGTCAGATGAGGGAGTGGTTCGGATTGCTGGGATACAGCGGTGGCAAGAGGTACCTGCGGCCTCTGGCCAGCAAGCCTATAGGAGAGAGATACGCTACGGGGCATGATCCACGAGGTGTTAGAACACACAAGACATGGCAATGCAATAAACACATTCGCCATGGCCTACAGGAGTGGCGTGAGTGATGTGCGTGCATTGCGGCACCATGGGGCAGCCAATGCCCCTGTACTGAGCGGGCAATTGTATCACCTGGTCCAAGGGTGGCTTCGGTGCAATGCCATCGCCTGCAGCGGTAGCTCGCTATCCTACTGCCAACCTCAGCCACATGTGCCTGAGAAGGGTTGTTCTACGAAGGCAGGGTTGTTCTACATGTTCTATGAACACTGGCTTACGAGGGGTGCACATGTTGCCCTGGCTGTTGGGCTTCTGCGCCTGTCCCCGCGTAACACTACAGTGTGAGGCGTGTGGTGGCAGATGCGAGGGCGAAGGTGGCGTTTCAGAGGCCGCAGCGCGCGGCAATGTGTGTGCCCATGCGTGTGTGACGCAGGCACCAGCACCAACTTGTGCGAACCTGAGCGCGGAGTCCAGCCACAGCGCTTGTCAAGCGCTTGCAGCCGAATCTGGACGCGACCAAAAGACATTTTGTTATCGAGCCTGTCTAGATCATCGAGGTGTGGAGGGCTTCCCGGTGGGCATGCGTGCACGAGCCAGCTCAGGCGTGCAGCAGTGACATGGGATGCGCGTCAAGAGCGCGCATCTTGCTGCAACTTAGTCAAGCCGATTATTCACAGCCATGCTGCTACACGGAAACGTCTTAAAAGGATTCTATGCTTCGATGTTGACATTGTCGCCTGGCTTCAGGCCGGCTGGCCCTATTGCATGAGAGCGCACCGAACACCGCTGTGGCTTCAAAGACCTGGTGCGTCCACAGAGGCGTAGATCCGACGCACAACTGCTGCTAGCTCAAGATATGCTTGTCTACAGATGGACTGTGTGCAACGATCAACCCGAGGACTTCCTTACAGCTAGGACGCAAGCGAAAGCGCGATCGAGACTGCACACGCACGCGATTGACTGATTTAGGCGGCCTTAGACAGGAAATTTCAGACTGAATAAATAATGAATATAATTTCTTCGATTGTCTTTGCCCGGCGGTGGGGAGGTGGTTGAGCAGGAGTCTGCCTGCACTAGCAACAAGCCATTCCTATTGCGACGCAACTTGCACCGAATGATCAGGTTTGCTGATCCGGTGCGCAAATATGGTTGGGTGCTTCCTGGTGTTACGGCAGTCGGCAGCGCTGCAGCCGTGCCCTTGGTCTGACTGGTGCGTTCGATCCTGGCGAGCGTTGCGCTGGAAAAGGATGCAGTTGAAACTGACAGGCGCCGGCGATACATAGAAGAAACAAATCACGCGTAAGCCCCCAATATATTACGATGCCGCCCAGTGTTGACACCACCTCGCGCGCGGTCCCGTCGACAAGCGTGCGCACAGATCTTAGGTTGGATCCATTCTTAAGCTTCCACAGGCTGCCAGAGTGAGCACCAGCACAGCATCCTGTATATCACGGCATGATCATGCTCATATTGTGGTTCATCTGATACCTTGATGCTGGTCAGAGCTCCTTTACAATCTACGACCTCTGCACAGAAAATGGTTCGACGGCCTCACGAAGTCATTTGGGCCGACTCGAGCTCGCGACTAGTCGACGGTGTACACAGCTGTGTAGTCATCATGCAACAATGCTTGGCTACACGAGATATCTGGTTTGCGGCAAGTTCGGCTGGATGTTATCTGCTGCAGGCGATCGCGCCTGGCCATGGCCACGCGAGGACCGGCCTTCAGCGGATCCATATCCCCTCCAGACGTATGGTCCTCACAGGCCTCAGGGCAAGCAAATGAATGATGCTGTTTACTGACATCACCAGGTGGTCACGTATCCAGCACCGCGCTGTGACAGCCCTGTAGCCATGGATGTCGACCGCCCGGCGGTGCACGCGGTGCGGCTAGTCACCCGCCAAGCTGCCGCCGCAGCGCTCGACGCCGTCGTTGCCGCCGCCGCCACTGTCGCCGTGAACGCCGCAGCGTCGGGAGAGGAAATTTCAATCGGCAGGGCCTGCCTACGGGCCTGCCCAAAGCACGGTGCGCGGAGCGCCGTCGCGTCCGCTCGCAGCGTGACCTGGAAAGGGAAGACCTGCCACTGGCAGTGATGAAGCTGTGCGATCATGGCGTCGCCGCTGTGCACATTACATGTCTGGTGGGCCCGTCTCTCATCATCGCCGCGGCATGCACGCCTGGCACCGCTGCACACCCGATGGACGAACCGAGGCGCGCGCACCAAGGACGGCCACACCGACCCGGGCGCATGCTGCCGCGTGTCACCGTCCCATGGGACGTTTGGTGTAATTGGCATGTTCCGTCCTGCATGAGATTGCTGACGTCGTCGCGGCCTACGGCGCCGTGTCCAGGTGCGTGTACACGGAAGGCGCCGTGTCCAGGTGCGTGTACACAGAAGGCGCCGTGTCCAGGTGCGTGTACCTGCAGAATGCCATGTGCGACCTGTCCACCACCCTCTTCTGCCGAGGTGTCACCAGTCAGGCCCTCGAGGCGACTCCGCTAGCGGAGTAACCTCAAGTGCGCCAGCTGTGCATCGTGCCTGTGTGTTCTACCACCTTGTGGAGCATACCTCGGTAACGTATCGCTCCAGTATGTCAGCTGTGCAGCGGCTGCTGCACAGCTGGCATTGGCTATGGCGTGCTGGGTGGGTGGTGCTGCCTGGCCACACGGTCCGGACCCCGTTGGACGGTTGGAGGCTATCTTCCCAGTGGGGGCGCTGTGCTGGGCTGGGTCACGGGATGCAGCGGCGAGTGCTTGCGGCAGCGTCTGAGCGTGCGCGCCCGCTTCCGCTCCCCCACGCTCAGACGTAGGCCGCTGCACGCAGAATTTTGGAGGCGGGGGGCGCGTGTGCTGTCCTCGTTGTGATCTTCCGGGCCCGTCCAAAGGCTGGTTCTTCGTGCGCCGGTGGGCATGCGCGCACAGGCTCGCACAGGGCTCGTTGTGGCTGGCATGCAAGTTCTCGGACCGGGCTGGGTGCAGTGGTACCGACACGGGTATCCGTGGCTGGCCTGGGTGTGGCTAGGTTGGGTTCGGCCGTGCTGTTGTGTTACACAGTGATAGATCTAGGACCCAGCAGCGGCGAGGCAACAGACCAGGCAACACGCAAAAAGACAGACAGCCGTGCTGTCGTGCAGTGGCGTGCATGTTTGTGGCGTGGGTGGCGTGATGCAGTACGGTGATGAGCGATTGCTGCAATGCATCGTGGCTTGTGAATCCCTGCACGTTGCCGCGTGCTATGAGCGCTTGCTACGATTCGGATGCCTGCTTGCTTGCTGTTGCCCCCGCTGCTGGGCTCCTGCATTGATCTTCGTGTAGCACCAGCCCTACAGCAAGGGCAGAAGGCTAGCCATGGAGAAAACGCACCAAACAAACACACAGCCGGGGGGCAGCACTGCATTGAGGCAGCTGCATGCTAAATTCGGATACTTGCTGTTAACCAGGTGCCACCAGCCAGGGGCAGGCATGTGCATACATGATGCACACCTCTGCCGTTCAATTGCACGTGTATAGTGGTGTTGCCTGTTTGTTTTGGATGTTTTGTTTCCTGCTTTTCCCCTCGGCACTGCTGAGGCCTTGATCTATCAGCTGCATAGCATCTACTGCCACCCACCCGTTTGAGCAGGGTTGGACGGCAGGCATGCATGTACGTAGGCTTGAACATGTACAGATGCTGTCGTGTGAGCTCGAGGTGTTGCCCTTTTACACGCTGCCCTAACCATACAAGTCTCCAGAGGTTCTGTGACTTCCGTGAGCAGAACATCGAAGGAGCACCCAGGAGTGACAAGTAGCCATACAAAAGTTTATTTTATAGGAGCAACGGGTGGGCTGATGCGGACCTGTCCCAAGAATGTCCCATGTTTGGGCGTCTCAACAGTCGCGGCCGCGGGGGTGACAAGCGCCGGTATGTCGGGAGTCAGGGCACATCGACTTTTCGGGTGTCAGCCAGAGCTCAGCGAGACTGTCAGGGTCAACCCAGGCAACTCACCACGGCCAGCCACATCACAAGTTCCGACGCCGCGACTGATCTTGGAAGCGTCATAACCGACGGACAGCAAACTTCACGCATCTCTGAATCTCAGTCAGCTGTCCATGTATGGACCAAAATGTTTTCCGTACGTCGTCTGTGCCTGTGACAACTGGTGGCGTTGCCATGGGGCACGCCGGCACAGCCTGTCTCACACGCTCGTGTGACCAGCCGGGACCGATCGACGCGCCTGCAGGGCGCTCATGTGCAGCAGTCTGCTGCCTGAATAGGTTAGCGTCGAGTGTTGAACGTGCATCGCAGCGTCAACAGGGACGCGGGCAGCTGAATCCGGACCTCCACCAACACTGAGCAATGCGTACGTACACCGGACCACACGGCTTCCATGATTTCCATCCACTCATGGCGAGCGCTGATGCCATCGAAGCGCTTGTTTCCAGACCTTCAGTGGATGCCTAAATTTCGACGCCGCACACGCACGAGGCGGGGCTGGGCATGGTCGCTTGTGTCATGTACCCCACGTGAGGAATGGCTCTGGTGGGCAGGTGGCTTGGGGACATTCGCTCAATGCAGCAAATATGCCACCGGCATGCGGCACAGTGCTCAGCAGAGCGCGCTAGCTGTCAGGCAGGGCGGCAGAAGTGCCACAATAGCCAGTGGAGAGGGTGTTCATCCCGGGAGTGGGTTGTTTTCACAGCGCGCGTCCCTGCTTTACGCACTCTTACGGCAAGTATTGCTCGAAACTCTGGCATGGCGTAGTAGCGGATGAGCTGCAAGGCCCCGAATGGCGAATCCGTATGTCGACTACATCCCGCATGTCATCATTCTTCGTGACGCCTAGGCACGAGGAACGTCCTTCCAGCGCGGCTCTCAAGATCTGCCTGCTCAGCGTCCTGTGCGGGGTACTGGCAGGCGTCTTGGCAATCTTCCCCGCGACACTGATAGTGGACTGCGATGGAAATCTTGAGTCAGGTGCGCCGTGCGACATTCCGCTTTCCTCGCCCTGCGTTTCCGGCGCATCTTCTGTTGGCATGGTGCTGTACACGCGCGCCTGCATACACGTGTGTCACCGAAGCCCGTGCCCTTCATGCTGGACGCCTTTGCAACCATAAGCGCTGCTGATGCGCCTATGTGGCCCCAGTATCGCGTGTACTTGATGTTGCTCAGCGCCAGCCCCGCGCATACCGAGCAGCTCCGGCATGCGACCCAGCAGAAGATTACACACCGCCAATTCCCGGCCTGCGCTTACCAGCAACGCTTGCCTTGGGGATATTCTCTAGCTTTCAGCTGCTGCTTCGTGCAGATGATTGCGACGCTCCAACGGGAGTGCTGCTGGCGTTCCTGGCCACGGTCGTCCTGATGAGTCTCTGCGCTAGCTGCGCCGTGTACTTGTGCATCAGCGTGGTGTGCCTTATGGGTACCAAAGAGAAGCCACAACGGGATCAGTCCGATCTATCTTACTTCCGATCACCCGTGTCAGCTGGCGAGGCAGTCAGGTTCCCGGTGCCTCCTGACGTACGCTCGATGCACTCCCAGCAGCAAAGGTGCGCCTCCCATACAGCTTCTACACAAGCGCCTTGTCAGCTCATGTGCTTTGTCTCTTGAGTCAACCCACTCTTACGGCAGTTGGGCCGACGATACCGAGCTGCTTCACGCAGCTGCCGTGACCGCTGGCGTGTACGCACTGTTCGCAGTATGCCCGTACGCCGCCCAGTTCTTGCCTTTTATACCGCATGTGCTGTCGTATTGTTCAGTCGCTCGCTGAAGTCCTGGCCAGTGATCTGCGGTGACAGCGCAACACTTCCACCAGCAGCTCCAGCCAGTCTCAGTCTTCCAGTGGTTGATAGCTTCAATCACTACACCGCGCACCGAGGCTCTTGATCGACCGCCTGACGTTGCTGCAGCCGTGCGTGGGCGACCAGTCAAGGCTCGCCAGACTCATTCAGTGCCACTGCCTGCAAGTCCTCTGGTCAGGAACATGCACAGCACCATTACTACAGCAGGCCAACGGTAGCCACCTCTGCGCCAGCACCTTCTGCAGTTCACGTTATGCTCCTGGGTCACGAATTTGAACTCTGCATGGCAGTGTTGCTGTGTGTGTTGCATCCCAGACTGCCAGATCGCACACGGTCCCCACAGCCTGCCTTAGCTTCAAGCAAAGTGGCTGTCCGAAGCATCTAGCGGCGCATGCTGCCTGCAACCTGTGCTGCTGTTCAAACACATGTAGCGCCTGCTCAAAACTTGCAGCGGTTGTCCAACACATGCAGCACACGCCGCCTGCAGCCTTGGCCCATCGCAGACACCTTCCATGTGACAAGCAGACACAGTCTCACAAAGTCTGTGTGAGTAGCTAGGGACTGTGACGCATTGCCGCACGAGGCTCCGCTTGGGCATGGCCCATTCTGCTCCGACCACGCTCCTCTGGATCCACCGGCACAAGGAGATGTTGAAGCCACCACCCCCCACTGCCGCAGCCCGCGTCGCAGCATGACTGCCCCAACCACTCACGCTCAACTGTCCATACAGCATACGTCAGCCCCTGTGGCATGCATGGCATGCGCACTCGATCCACCTGGCGAGGCCTTGCAAGGCTGTGCAATTGCCACCGGAAGCACACAACATTGGCGCCCTTTCAGTCGCGGCGCAAGAACCCTGCGTGCCCTGCATGACCCTCTGAGTCCCCCTAGTATCATGCTGCAACATGCATGCAGCAGGCCATAGCTGCGCATAGTCTAGCGCGTTTGACCCCCATGCATCATAGCATGGCCCATTCATTATAGCTTGCAGGCCTCGGGAGTTTTCAACGCTGTCCACGATCCAGAGCGCCATGGACGACCAGCAGCCGACGTCTCCCGCGAGCTCGCAGCGATCTGACGTCTTCGACCCCGACCGCCATCACAGCCCGCGCCACAGCGCGCAGCGTGCGTCCGTAGACACAGAGGCCGACGCGGAGGGCTTCAGCCGCGGCGGAGAGGCGCGGCCGATCTCGGCGCTGCGCGCGCTCGCGATCACGCCCGCCATATGACGCTGCCGCCGGCGCACCGCAGAATGCATGGCCGCGCTCTGCACCCGCTCTGCGAAGCGACTCTGTGTCTTCAACCCGGAGCGACTGTTGACGAGGGATAAGAACCCTCAGGTGAATGGCGTTGGCGTGGCCGGCCGCCGCAGTTACGCTTGAGAGTGTAGCAGCGGCCGCACATTGATCAGCGAGGCAGCGGGGAGCGTGGCCCAGCACGCGGCAGGCTTGCTGCCATGCCGCCTGCTGCGTGCTGAAGGCACGACCTGTCTGTGGGCCGCTGCTGTCCTGCATAGCACACACCTCTGGCAGCTGCTAAACGGGGCCCTCCCGGGGCCACCCTGCGTCTCCGCCGGGCCAGTCCACCGGTGTCGTCGTGCTGTCCACCGGTGTCCACCGGTGTCATCGTGCTGTCCACCGGCGTCAGCGTTGCGGAGCGTCCATGCACGTGCTTCCACGCACTATGGCGTGTCCTCTGCCGCCGCTCCGCCGCTGACGCGGTGGTCGGAGGAGCAGCAGTCGCACCCCGTACGAGCCCTGAGTGCCCCCAGCTGCGGAGGTGTGGCCTGCGCTCATGTTTCACGGCACATGGGTGGGTTTATGCAGGGGTGCAGGGGGGGGGCGGGAGGGGTGCAGGGGGGCGGGATGCAGTGAAGTCGGATGGGTGTTGGGGAGCGGGGAAGCGGGCACACATTTGCTGCATCGCATGCATGCTGCGTCACGCTTTGCTGTGCACAGTGTCCGCCGGGTGGCTCTGATCGGCGATTCGGCGTCTGTGCTTAATCCACACCCGCGTAGAGTTTGTGCGTACGGTTTCTCTTCTTGATATGGAACCCCTCAACTCTGCTTTTGTCGGTGCCTTTTACAATGCATCAACTAATGCAGCTTCTCCGAGCAATCGTTCGATGGCGCGGTCCATTCTTTAGCAAGAACGGCGTGTTCGGCCTTGGGGCGTCTGCTTTGCGATATAGGCAATGTTTTGGAGGGTCTGTGGAGGGCTGAGTCAGGGAAACAGCGCACTTTGGCGCTGAGGTGTGCATGAGCGACGTGTGGGCAGATCTGCGAGGCAGTGTGCGGTTCTGTGTTGTGCTGTGCTGCGGTGAGGTGCACCGCATCATGGCATGCCTGGCGTGATGCTTGGAGCGCCGCAGTCACAGCGAATAAGCGGCCTTCTGCGCACGCCGTGCGAGCCGCACGCTGTGCCTGCTGTGGCTGCTTTGGCTGCGCCTGCACGCTGTGGCGGCTGCTTCCAATAAAGCGGCTGCAGATCGGGACATGGTGCCGCTCGCCGTGGTCATTCGCTCAAAGTCCACCTTTGTCAGGTGGTCTGGGCTCTGACGTTGGTTGTCGCCTGCGCAAGCTGCTGTGCCCTGCGCCGTCCTGTGGCGGCGATGCTGTGCTCAGTGTGCGTGGTCTGCTCAGGCTGGCACGGGCGCTGCAGCTCTTGTGGCTGACGCAGGCCTGCAATCAAATAAGTACCAAGTTTTGTTTCTGACCCGGTTGGTGTTGTGGCGATGGGCTGTGGCGCTGCAGTTGCGGGCTGTGGCCGCAACCCGGGCTGGCGGTTGTCGGCCCTTGCCTGCAAATGCGTTGGTGGTGAGTGCGGCCGCTTGAACGCATGTGCTCTGGAAGGCATGATAGAGCGCGTGGCGCCAACATGTATGAATGCTGGGCATGCATCCAAGCACTACTAGGGGCTACGATTCAGCAAGCCGCCATGCGGTGGCGTTGATGGACGACCTGTTTTCTGCCGTATGTTTCATGCCATATGCTAACAAACGTTTCGCTGCTTAGTTTTTTCTGCGCTGAGTTGCCGCGCAAATAGTGATGTGAGCCGCATGTGGGTGCGATTCGCCTGGCACCTGCATGGTTGGGTCTCCGGAGTGCGTGGCTGGAGGCGAGTCTGTCTCAATATAGCTACATTATGAGGGGGCAGCTGTTGGGTGTTGCCAGGTAAAGTCGGGTGCCCTGCTGCATGTGGTACAATACCCGGCTGGGGCGGCTAGAAAACTGCTTGCGTGATGAATGCCAGGCAGCGTCTTGCGCTGCGTGGTTGTGGCTTGTCAGGCCGGCGGCAGCTTGGGTGTCCATGTCATGGCTGTGGCTTGCCCTTGCAGCAGCGCTGTCAGGGAGCGCTGATTGGAAGATCGCTCTGCGCGGCTGCTGGTATTGATCACCGCTGAAGTCTGCAGACGCCCTGGGCATGGCTCCATTGCGCACCTGATGTGAATGTGCATGCGCTGGGCATGTGTATTGAGGCAATCATGAAACATGATCCCTGCATCCGTTACATCAGCATCACATTGCGATCTGTCACTCGTATCATCCAAACCTGCCGGCAGCACCGGTTGCTGCCGCCGTAGAGCCTTCCCGCCACAGTGCACAAGTGAAGTCAATTGCACATGCT
>JALKAD010000067.1:677328-689399 GCA_024500015.1 Ulva compressa | reverse complement strand
CCAGACACACAGCATGCACGTGCGCACTGCCACATGCAGCACCTCCCAGACATGCCTAGTGCATCTCCTGAGATGTGCCTAGGCATCACCCGGCACACAGCGCCGCAGTGCGGTGCAGACCAGACACACAGCATGCACGTGCGCACTGCCACATGCAGCACCTCCCAGACATGCCTAGTGCATCTGCTGAGATGCGCCTAGGCATCACCCGGCACACAGCGCCGCAGTGCGGTGCAGACCAGACACACAGCATGCACGTGCGCCCTGCCACATGCAGCACCTCCCAGACATGCCTAGCGCATCTGCTGAGATGTGCCTAGGCATCACCCGGCACACAGCGCCGCAGTGCGGTGCAGCCTAGACACACAGCATGCACGTGCGCACTGCAACATGCAGCACCTCCCAGACATGCCTAGTGCATCTCCTGAGATGCATCTAGGCATCACCCGGCACACAGCGCCGCAGTGCGGTGCAGCCCAGACACACAGCATGCGGTGCGCACTGCCACATGCAGCTCCTCCCAGACACACCTAGTGCGTCTCCTGAGATGCATCTAGGCATCACCCGGCACACAGCGCCGCAGTGCGGTGCAGCCCAGACACACAGCATGCATACACCTCCGTGGATCGCGGTTTGGCGGTTACACCCGCACAAGTAGTCAGGTACAATAAGATGTGATGTCTGTTGTCGTGCGTTGTACCAGCTCAACCCCAACTGGCGCCCAGGACTCTCACACATGGTAACACGGTCGACATTACACCTGGCTGCATGTGCGTGTACGTGTTTGGAACTATATACGCGATTGTCAAACCTTGTAAACATGCAACCGACACTATCCGCCGTTTTCATTCACAAGCCTATTCCTGCTTGTCTTACAGTCGATGCTCAGGTCACTTGCCCCCGATCTACCGACCTTTCGGCCACCTCTGCAGGTGGGACTCCACCCTGATGTGGCTCACTGTCGGCCTCCCCCGTCTGCCGCTCGGCCCCCCCACCCTCAGCCACGGCGGCCCTGCCACCTTGATGCGCCCCTAGCCGCCGCTCCGCTGCCGCCGGTCCGGCTGCAGGTGCACGGACACTCTGTTTGGCCTGCCTCCCCTGCCGCTCAATTAAGCTGTCTCTACCACTAGCCGCTTGCGGAGCCATCGCAAGGTGGTCACTAGCATTTGTCCTAGGTGCTTGAGTACCTGCCACCCCCTCAGCCGATGCTGCCACGACCGCACCGTCATCGTTGAGACCCGCCTGTTCCCCATCCTCATCCGCACTACCACCTACGCTGCCACCAGTGCCATCCCCGACCAGCCCCTGCGGTTCCTCCTCTGTACCCGCACTACCTCCCTCGGCTGTTGCATCTACCGCACTTGTAGGGTGCGGCCCCCCTTTGGCCACAGACGGTCGGTTGTCTTTGCGGGCACTCTTGCCCGCACGGGTATAAGTGGGGGCAGCACCTCGTGCCAGCACATTGGCATCCCGCTTGCGCCGCCGTTCCTCCCGCGCGCTTGGGGCCGCCCCGGTGTTGCCCCCTATTCCCGCCCCGGGTGGCGCTGACGGGGCCCCGGTTGGCGCAGACGGTGCCCCGGTTGGCGCCGACGGTGCCCCGGTTGGCGCCGCCGGTGCCCCGGTTGGCGCCGACGGATCCCCGGTTGGCGCAGTATCGGGGCCCTCGTGGTCGCAGTTCTCATGCCACCGGAGGGCAACTTCCTCCTCTGACAGCTCATCTGGCGCAGCAATTCTCATCGCCTCCTTCACTATAGGCAGCCAGGCGTCGTCTGTGCTGCCCGGTGTCGAATCCCTTGCCGTTTTCATCAAAGCGATGATGGTGTCGATCCTTCGATTGGCCTCACCCTGCTTTTGCTCCTGTGACATGATGCTGCCACTCTCTTTAGGCCTCTTCACGGTGACAACAATGACCTCGTCGTCGATCTGGATGCAGGCTTCACCTATAGCCCGTCGAGGTCCTGCACATGTCAGCAACATGTTGACGCACCCACAAACGCATCATACCTCCACAACTGTTGCAACAACGCCGCGAAATCAGGCCTCTTACCTCTCCGGTCCGACTGTGGGGTGCCACTGCCCTTGCCAGGCCTTCCGCCGTTTACGGGCGGCGGCATTGAGTCCTTCTTAGCACCTGGCTTCGGACGCGGGCGTGGAACCGGAGGCTTCTTCGGCGGCTTGACCGTCGAATCTTCTTTGTCTCCATTCGAGCCGCCGCCTGCTCCGGCGCTCGGTGTCTTGGGGACCTCGACTCTGACCCTCAGACCCATTGCAGGCATGTCCTCCGGTGAGATTGACTGGACTTCCGGGAGCTGGTTGTCGATGGCATGTTGCAGTAACACCACAGCCATCGATCTGACGTCGGCGCTGGTTCCCTTGTTGTGCCCATCGATGGTGTCTACGTACCATTTGTGCCCTGGGCGGTCGAGCTCGACGCGTGCAAGCACTCTGAACAGGTGTTGCCACAAGCCGCCGCCCGCCATAGTCGCTGCTACTTTGTACGCTTTGCTTTTGGGGTGCTTGTTGGCCAAGGGAAACAAGATGTTTACTGCATATCGGTTGCTAGATCATACTGCTGCCAGTACAAGCACACTGATGTCGCGGCCAGGTGCGTGCCTCATAAACCCTACCTCGACACGGGGGACACACCGGGCAAGATGATGAGTGAGGCCGCCACCGAAGCCTGCCAGCATTGCGTCATGAGGGTCTTGTAGTCTGTGTTCTGTTCAAGAGCTGTTCGTGGCCGGAGTGGATCTCGTAACATCTCGTTATAAGCCATAAGTATCCTTGCAAGACCTTCCACGTCGCTGGGCACTGGTGGCAGTTGATTGCCCTCCAGCGCTCCGTCGTATTTCGCCCACTGCTGAAGTATAGGCTTGCTGCAGGCCTGCCATGACTTGAATATCCCGGGCATTTTGTTTCCCTGCACGATGAGTTCGGCCAGGCTCACATGGGTTTGATCATGTAGGGGTGGGCAAACTTGGGGCGTCCATCAAAGCGATGCAGTAGCTGACATACCTGTCCCACTTGGTCGGGTCGCCACGCTTCTGCCGCATAGGTGCATGCAACATCTGTGATCTGCTGCATCACGGCACACGCGGCTGCTACGTGTGTGAAATCCTGCATGCACGGGCGTTGGCGGCACTTCCACGAGTGACAAGTCAGAACATACCGGCGGTGGTGTGAATGCACTTTGTAAGGAGTCCGCACCGCACTCAAGGTGTCCCTGGGCGCATGCGTCAGGGCAAGCCGAATCGCCGGGGCTGCCGCGACCATTTGTATAAATCTGGGGGAGGGTACTAAATTGCCGGTGTTGCTGCGACTTGCCTTGTCGGATGTGCCTTTCTTAAAGTGCATCATGAGGCTCCTCGGGTTTATCTGGCTGCTTACTTGATGTATCAATTGAGCCATGTCTGCATTGTTGGTCTCTCTAGACCGCGCGGTGGGTGCTTGCTGTAGAAACATATGCATCAAGCACAAGGGCCCCGCAGGATCCCAGTGATTTGCATGGTCCTCTGTCACATTGCAGTTGGTGTATTCGTACACCTCGCCGGCACGGTCCGCCGTCTGACTGTGCACGGTTGAATCCTGTGCCCCTATCTGATGTGCTTCGATGGTGCGTGGGTGGCTGTGTGTGATGCCATGGAGCACGATGCGCAACAACTCAACGACATTTCTGGCCTCATATTCTGCACAGCGCCCCTTCCGTCTGTGCAATCCCAGCTAGGTCCGGAAGCGGAATCGTTTGTTAAAATAGCATGCTGTGTCTCATGTTGAAACCGCACCAGTCCAGTTGGTGGAGTTATGTTGGACTGCGCACCTCTATTATACCAACCGTGGTCAGCACCGGGCCCTGCTGCGCGCTCGGCCATGACCTCAGTGCACAGTGACGAGGCAGGCGCGTTGGACAGCATGTTGCTGTGCGATAATCCTCTATCGTCATGTGACGAGCTGATTTCGGCGACGGTCGTTGCCGCCGGAGAGGATTTGCCTACAATCGTGACCTACAAACTCGGCAGGACTCAGGTGCCGACTATTCCTCAGCGCGCATGCGCCGGCGAAGCTCTCCGGATTGCTGACATGCCGCGAGGCTGTCCGCAACGTTGGATCGCACCTTTTTCATCTTATCATCGCCACTGAATGACACAATCTTGCGCAGCCCCGGTACTCGAGCATCTGGGGCAACGTCATCTGCTTGCGTGCTCTGCCAGGCCGGCTCTAGACACTGATGCTGCTCTAGCCATGCGTGCAAGAGCATAAACGTGGAGTAGATGTTCCACAGGACTGTGTTCCGGTACCGCTGGTGCGCCAAGCGCACCAGTGCGGTGCCCCCGAACGTGGCTGCACTGAATTTTCCGGGCACCAGCAGATCGTCCTTCACTGATTGCGAGAAACTGCAACTATCTTCGTCAAAAAGTTGTAGCACTAGATGCTCCCTGCCGTCGCTCTGGATAGTCGCGGTGGGTGTCTGGAGAGCCATCGCCCAATCACTGGTCGTGCGCAAGGGAACAAGGGTGAAATCTGCAAAGGAGTGACCTACTGTCTGAGCACTCGATGATCAGTGTATCGGTGAATGACTCGTGCTGTAGGTGGGCAAGTTCACCTCGGCGGATTACACCACGGCCACCCGTTGTTGGATTCGGCATTGGCATGCTCTCCTGCGGTGTGTACGCGCGTAGCAGTAGTCCATCGTCCAGTACGATCCCTCACACGCTCATGTGGGAGCTATCCGCATTCGATATATTGCAAGCCACGCTCTTACAGCGCACTTCACACCGATCCACTGGTGGCTCTCGCGCGGGACGAGACTGGATGTAGACGATCTTCTGGGTTGGTGTGGGTTCATCACGCACTGCCAGTGCTTGTTGACCATTGTATAGTACCCTCCGCTACACTGGACCGCGAGTACGCATGAACTAGGATGTGCCATGTGTGCACTTGCAAGCGGTAGGCTTGAACATGTGCTGTCGTCCTATGGCCAGGTTGGACCTCTGGAATGCCTTGTCGCAAGGCACCCCCGCTGAAACATGGTGTCGTGGATGCTACGATCTCATTCTGTGCTGATTGCATTACCGAGCATAGCCTACCTGGGGCCTCAGGGGCCATGACATGCCCCTCTGGAGCGAATTGAAAACTTTCTATACACTGGCAACTCTGTCTGCCGGAGACTTGACTCATGTTTGAGCAGGGATTGGGTCTACCTGTCCCATGTAGTCAGTGCGTTCGTACTCATTCGGCCACGCAGAAACGGATGGTATCGCATACGTTGCTCAGCGCCGCCTACACTGGGCAGAGGTCATGTACTAGAGCGCCGGCTCTCAGGGGCCGAGATGCGGTATGATGGCGTAGGTGCTTGTCCGCTTGAAACACCTCATTTACGTAGGCGTCCTCTCAGCTCCGCATCTAGCTGCTGCACCCAGCTGTCCAGCCCCGTTCCTGCCTGCCGGCGAAGCGCCACCCAACGATCCAATGAAAAATACCACCTGCAGCAAACGGCATGTGGGCATCCAGCAAAGTGAGTGTGGGGGTTGTCTCTCAATCCGTGGCAGTACCACCGGACATGACATTATAACATCCGATGTGCCTCAGCACATGTGCTCGTGGTCAAACCAGAGGCGCACTCTATACGGTGGATTGCATCCCGCACATGCAGTGGCAGCCGCTGCCTTGCTTCACCCGGAGCCCCGGCGTCTGTACAAGGCAAGCCCGCGGCCGTCCACTTCCCGAGCAGACTAGCTACAGACAGGCGCCGGAGGGCCTCCGCGTCGCCTGAGATGAACATCGTCTCCGTGAACAGGCCAGACACATCTTTCCTGGATGGGCTCCGAAGAGCGTCAGCGAAGTACACCGGTCTGGGACTGTCTCCTACTTGGGCTGGGGGGCGCTGCGGCAGTTCTACCGTCGGTGCGCCTACTGACCTGTCCCCAGGTGACACTGCCTGGGCACCTCGCTAGTACGTACTCAAGGCAAAGGAGAGCATACTGCCCGGCAGAATCCGGGTCGATTAGTAGCGGGCAGTCAGGGACCTGCACATACCACAGATCCGAGTCGGTCTGTTGGAGTACAGTATTAAGATCACGCAGGTACTCGGTTGGCGTTGAGGGTACATTGCGGTTGCCTACCTTCCAGGTCTTCAACAGAGCCTTGACCTTGGCGACAGGTGTTTCAGCAAACGCAGCAAGAGCCTTTGCAAGAGTCTCGCGGATGAGCAATGTGCGGTGGCCCCCGTACTTTCGGCTATCCATGTGCACGAAAATGGGGTATTCCCCGTTGTCTGTCATCGATTGAATGAGGGCCTCGTCGCCGCGGGTAAGCTTGACTAGACGTCCTACAGAGCGTGCAAGTTGTGGCAGATGCAGTACTAACATGGATGGGCATTGAATACAATCGACCTGGACTCGAGATCTAGGCGTACCAGGGTGGAACACGACTGCCATGCTCCAGTGGTCATCTGCGAACCAGGGCCATACGAGCGCCCGGAGGCTTTCTGGATCTGTAGGACTTCCTCCAACTGCACAGGGCCACGGTGCGCGGCTGACTGCGCCACCAGCAGTCTCGGCGAGAGATTGCTGCAGGGCGGGGGTGCAGACTACAGACGGGGTGTCGGGCCAGTCCCTGTACAGGGCCTGGTACGACCTGACATACATGACGTTGGCGGATGCACAGCGCCCAGGCCTCGACGACAGCACATCCTCCTGTGTGAGGTCTGCCAGGCAGAGGTCGATGTGCGACAGCCGCACACGTAGACACATCTGCACGGCAAGCTGAACTCGTGCTCCCGGACTGCGTCAATCTAAATTGCCATGCAACTCTCGGGAGGTACGGTCTGGCACCGCTCGGGTCTTACCTTGCCATTAGCTTCATGAGGACTATAGGTCCATGGCCCCCTTGCTCCCTCGGCCGGGACTGGCAACGCTGGCTGAGCGGGCCGCGCGGCTGCGGCTGATTTCCGGGCTCCTGCCAGGGTCGCACCCACACGGTTGCCCGGCAACCGTGGCGGTGTTTGAGTCACTAGAATAGGGGACGCCGGTGTCGAGGGGGGAATTGGCGGACCCTCCTGCTTCCTCCGGCTCTTCCCCTCGGGAGTGACGGCTGGTGTCTGCTGTTGCATCTGTGCACCACTGATGCCGGCGGCGTGGATCTGAGAGAGTGCCTGCGGCTGCGCATGCGGGAATGCGGCGGCAGCCTGCACAGCACCGTTGGACATGCGGCCGGCAGGGCCCCCGGCGGCCGCCTGGGAAGTTACGGTCCTCGTGGCTGGCCGGCCCGCGGGTCTCGGTTTGAGCAGGCCAGTACGAGACGCCTTGGCCGTGCGGTTGTTGGGTAACCCGGTACCAGGGACAACTACCGGCACCCCGCCCTTGCCCAGGCGGGGCAGGGTACGGCCATTGCCGCCCATCGGCGGCAAAGCTGGCGGTACTGGGGTGGGTCGATGAATCACAAAAGGCTCCCCGGGACTGTTTAGAACTCGGGGAGGGTGGAAAACCTTCGGCCCAGCCATCGACATGGCTGGCTCGACGGCATCCGACCCATTCAGTGGGGGGTCGCGACTCACACCTACTAGCCCAGAGGCGTCAAGGTCTCGCGGACTGACGGGGCTGCCTGCTCTGACATCAGCAGGCATGGCTGCATCACAGTGGGACTGCCACAGCAGTGGGGAATCGGCACGGGCGTTCATGGGTGGTTCTCGTTGGTGAGGGCCCCCACTGGAGGCTGCTCCCTGCGCTTGCGGGCTCTCCGGCGCCGTCTCAACTGTAGCAAGGTTAGGCGCGCTTGAACCGTTCACACCGTACTGATTAGGAGGGCTGTAGTGCAGGCCAAGTAGGTCGCCAATATCGGCGACTGGAGGAGTTGGCTCCGTGAATGCATCCTCTCGCATCTCGAACATTACACTGCCGACCCACGGGATATTGGAATGCCTTCCTCGGAGGCGCTGCATTGCATCGAGGCGGGAACGAAGATAGTGCCGCTGGATGACATCCTGTTCGGGCAGGCACTGCAATGCGAATGTCAAGCCCTCGACGTGCTCCTGGAAGTCGTCGGGATCGCCTTGCAGCGCCCCCATGTCATCATCCGTCAAGCAATCGTCTTCAGGGCAACTTGTCCATTGCTGGCGATGGCAATCTAGTTCAAACAGCGAAAAAATGGTGTGGGGGTCCCAACACCCCCGCGGCAAGGCGACCGGAGCCAATCTACGTCTTAAGAATCTCATATAATCCGAAGAAGCACAATTATCACGCGTCACTCGGCGCAGCTCGGCGACGACAGCGTTGTATTCCATGGGGTCCGACATTGCTAACGATACAGCGGCCTGTCCCGGATCGTGTTGGTCATGCGACTGAATTGTACAATTCTCACCGGGTCTCCAGTATATGGGCCCTCGGGGTCGATCGGACAGGATCGCGAGACTGCTGGCCCACAAAAGCTGTGCTCCGAGTTGGCGTCATGGCAGAAGAGAATCCATGCACCCCGCGACACTGCACGTACACGATGGACGTGAATGTCCGCATGGAACCACCATTCGGTATTGCTATCCCGCATGCTGGCTGATACTGTATGGTAAGTGTTGAACTATTGCTGATGTCACTGGCCGTGCGAAGTATGGTTCGGTGGCTACGCTGACATGGCGGGAATTTGAGTCGACTGACTTATCGTACCACTCCGGATCTCCAGTTCGGCGCTCCAGCGAGCATCGCCATGGAGATAATAGTCACATTCATGTTCCTGTATGCTCACCCGTAATGTGTGGTGTGGTGTATACGTAGCCCGCGATGGGCAGGAGGCACTGCCAGATACAGAGTGGCAGCAATGGTAGTTCCGACAGGACTTGTTGATGTGGTGCAGGTTCCGAGAATGGGGCCGTTCACGATTCGCTGGAATAATCTCCAGTCTACTTGAATACAGTGGTGTTGTCTGAGGAAGGTGGCGAGTGCCACTCACGGTTACATGTACGCCAACTTCTGGCCATGGCACTGGACTACTTCCTACGATAGGCGCACACTCGACCAGATGCCTTAGCACATGTCATGAACATGCGGCCCCGCCCATGGTATTTTGTTGGCACCACTTGCACCGTGACAGAAGCCAGATCGACCACCCAGGCACCCGCGAATGCGCTGTGTCGGTCATCCTCTCCCGTGGGCTCCAACGAGGACACCCAAAAAAACTCGTGGGGCCGACCCAACTCTGGGTCGCACATGCGTTGCCCGGGCGTGGCCATCTCCTTGCACACATACAAGTTTGCCACAGCCAGGTCCAGGGCTGCGGGGTCTTTCTCAGCAACGGCCGGGCGGCCACCCGCGGCAGACCTCCGCAAGGACGCATCCACGAAATATTTGAATTGCCCGACGTACTGCCTCATCCTCTCACCCTCAATAAACACCATGAGGAACCATGTATTGTCCTTCACATCCTGTGTATCGCACTGCAGGCTGCTGGCTGACTCACCGATAGGGAGTTTTGACTTGACGTGTTTGTGCAAGACAATGTTCACCCCGGCTTGGGGCTCATCACCCCTGGCCATGCCCAGGGCATTGCACAGGGCATCTGCCCTGGCCGTCTCACATTCGATCTCAGGAGATGTTGGCCACCCCAGGCCATCGAAATGAGAACATTCGGCATTCAGAAGATACGGCAGCCCCTTGAGGACAGCACCTGGAGGCGGCATGACCTCGGCCACCTCCTCCGCACTCAACTCTCGACGTGCTCCAATCATGAGGCGATGCTCATCGTCGGCAGGGGGGCCTTCGGCTGCGAGGCGTTCAGCCAACGCCTTGGCTGCCCGCCGGGCCGACTTGGCAGACCGTCGGTCCGCTTTCGCCGCGCAAAGAGCCTCGGACAGACGCTTCAGGTGTTTTGGACCCAGCTCCTGATGCAGTCGGTCGCACGCCCGCCGCAGCAACAGATCGTTCACGAACACCTTCTCAGGGCATGAGGTTGAACGATACTTGATGAGTCGCTTGAACAGCTGCACCATCCGCTCGATCCAGTACTCGAGACAGAAAAACGCGGGGCCACATGCCCTGACCTGATCTGCCAAATGCATGGCAGCCAAGTGCAGCTTGAAGGTTAACAGAACCTGCCCATCGAACACCTGCACGGATATCCTTGGTAACCCACCCACAAAGACAGGCCCATCATGATACCAACACGAGCCACGGGCGATGCACGCCCGCCTGATGGGATGGCAACCCATGCAGCACAGATTCCCATCAGCCCTGGGGGTTGACACGAAACAGATGCAGCACGGCAATCCCACACAGGAGCCACATTGAGCGGCCGTACCTTCTGCGCCTCCGCGCCGTAGTCAAGTAGATGCTGCTGGGCCGCAAGAATCCGGTCCCACGTGTGCTGCCCCCGCTCGTACCGCATGAAGTACAACACGCCGTGCCGCAGGTGGTGCCACATCTTCTCGAAGACCTTGCGTTTGCGCCGGTGATCTTTGTCTTTCATGTCCCACGGCAGATCGAACAGCAGGAACAAGCAGAATGTCTCGACAAAAGCCATCCAGTCCTCCATCAGCCAGTTCCCCCGATTCCTGTATATCAAAGCGGCAGCACTAAAAGTCAAAGACGGTGCGTGGCAGGCAGACGACACGTGGGACACTCTTGAAACGCGGCAGGACAGAGCACAGAGCACCGTCCTGGGTACGACACAGTGTGTCAACCTCACAGCGCACAAGGGGGAGTGGCCGGGGTCACACTTGACAATGTCCCGATAGGGTTTCTTGAACAACTCAGTCCCCACGATCAGATCGGATCGTTGGGCGATCTTCTCCTGAACCGCTTTGGGCAGCACGTATGTGGCCGCCGCGTCGGTGCGTTTGGCTCCAGGACCGGGCAACCACTGCTTCCAGAAGTCCTTGAGCAGTCCCAGAAGGAAGATGTGTGCCACGCCAAAGCGGAAGAATGTGCAGATGCTGCATGCGTCAGTGCCGGTTAACGAGCCAGCGATGGAGTGGGCCCCAGTGTCGATACGGTACTGGGCTATGCACCAGATCCAGGTAAGACGCTGAGACCGACTTCATGGCATTGCATCAAACACGTTTCCATGAGAGAGTGCCGCAATCAGTATGAAACTAAACAGCTCCGGATCAATGCTCGCGAGCCAGTCCCATGGCAGGCAGATGTAGACATACATGAGCCGGTCACACCTCATGTACCCCAGCGCAAGGAACAATCCCTTCCCGCGCGTACCGAGCTGCAGCTGTGCAGTGTTTGCAGCATTGACGCGCCCAGGGCGCTCCTTGCCTAGGAAAGGGGCCCGGTCCGGATGGTCGACCTGCAGCACTTGTCGTGTGGCACGTGCCACGGATGCTCATGTGACAGAGCGTAACACCGCGCTAGGCACGACCAGCACATGTACTACTGAATAGTAGATATTGGGGGTGGACACTGTACCTGTCGGGCGATCTCATCGCCCTTCTCATCTCGGGCCTGCATCTCGGCGGCGGACAATTTGAAGACGCCGTCTGTGGTCCACGTTTCTGGCTGGGTCACGGTCGCTTCTGAGGTCAACTTGGTCCGTACACTGTCCACACCGCCGCCGACGTCGAAGTAACCCTCCGGTACCCGCGGCAGGCCCGGGTAGTCAGCGGGAACGGGCTCCACTGGCTGCGCAGCAGGAGGAGCAACGGCGGGCAGGGTGCTGCCATCCTCGTACATGGGTACTGACTGGACGATAGGGCCCCGGTACCCTTTAAATCTGTACAGACAAAAAAACACACCAGGGGGTTGCGCGATTGCAAAAGTGTAATCCTGACTGGTGTAAAGTTGAGGCAGTTTCTCCACTGTGGGCCCATCTCAGGCTTACTGAGACGCCAAGGGGGAGGCAGCACCAACGCAATCAGAGCAACAGGCGCCTAACAGCGCACACAGGGCGGGGTCACCCGCACAGGGCAGCATGCAGGGGCAGTGGCCAGACGCAGATCACACCGCACAGTATTGGCTGACGGCACATGCTCGCCCTTGAAGACGCAGCGCATGCACGCAGTCTTTGCCCCGTGCCCGACAGCGTTGCAGAATTTCTCCATGACGGGAATATCACCCTCGGTCCAGCCGCACACGACCCAGACT